>OU343164.1:34353467-34620967 GCA_910595825.1 Philhelius pedissequus | reverse complement strand
CATGCGCATGTATCTGGTCCATCTTGGCATAGGTTTCAAGACCACGAGCAGTTATTAAAATGACATCCATGCTTTGAAATTGTAGTGGATACATTCATGAATCCTTTAAAGAAGATTATACTATTTAAGATCTCCTGATAATGTTCTTCCAATAATTGGTGTTGATTAGTTTTCAAAAATTGTAAAATTTCATCAAGAATTAATGTATAATCTATGTAAGACATAATGAATGAAAGAATGTGTTGTCACACTGCGGAGTTAAGTTAAGGACTGAAGCTTTGATAAAGGTTGATTATTTAAATATTGGTATTCAGTCTTCTCCGTCAATAGCTTATCAAATTTTTGAACAACTTCATTATAAATGTATTTTCTAATTCGTTCATATAATTCATCAACATATTTTTTGGTGGTGGTGTCCCCCTCTTCTTCGGGAATGTGTATATTGGTTATTCGTTTAAAGTATAAATCGTAATCAACGCTTTCTGTTTTTAAAAAACCCTCACCGTCTGGTCCTGGTAAGCCTCGCTCGCCCTGTATACCTATTGGACCCTGTTCCGCCTGTTTTCCTCTTGGTCCTCTGAGTGGGGCTCTATTTGTGAAACGACCAAATTTATCAACACTAATCTTTTCTTTTTTTTTTTATTCGATAATATTAACTTCTTTAAGTTCTTCAATGATTGAAATATAATTTCGTTAGAGTGATTATTATTTCTAGCTTGTTGTGAAGCAATTAGAAGTCTTATTCGATCTACAAGTTCATTGGGATTATCCCAAAATATATAGTCTTTTTTCAATTTTGATAGCTGTAATAAACCACTTCCGGTTGGTGTTTGTATGGGTGAAGATAATGAATTATTAGAAGTATTTTTTGTTACTCCAAATAATTTACTTATAATGTACTTATACTTATATCCTCGATTACCATGTACTTGTTTTTGAGAATTATGATCAATTCTATGCGCATTGATGAGAGATAGTATGATCTTATAGTTTTTAAAATCTTCATCTGTGTAAATATTTTTATCAGGGTTTTTCTTAAATATAAGCTCATATAATCCATTTGTACCCTCGAAGGATTTACACCTAATTTCAATATCGTTTCCGAGAATATTAAACTCATAATTACCTATATAACACTTTTCATCTTTTGAATGTATACCATATGTCTTATCAAGAGTGTTGGAATTATTTATAAATAAATCCACACATTTTTTAGGTGTGTCATGAAATTCTTCTTTTGATAATTGCTCCAAAATGATGATGACTAATTTGATAGTTTCAGCGTATCTTTATTCTTTTTTGTGTATTTCTACTATTATTTTTATCATCAGTAAAATTTGGTGAGTCATCAATAGAAGTCTTGGGGGTGGTGAATTCATCAGGATGGTTAAGTTGTTTCGAATTGATTTTTATTTTGAAGGGATTCCAATAAGATTATTTTTATCTTGTGTACTATTTGATTTTATAGCCAGCTCGTTTAGAGGTTTTGTAAGTGGTTTAAAAGTTTCTTCAATTAGAGCTTCGTAAGCTTCTCTACCTGTATTAAGAGCTTTGTATTACTTTCGTAGAGCATCTGTAGTTCTAATTAATTCCTTTGTTAGATTTACATCTATATTCATCATCATGTAAAATTTATTTTTTCTTACAGAGGCAGGCGGTTAATAAATTTCGTAGTTGATGAAAGAAGCGTTCAAAAGGTCTTAAACTGAATTTGATATTAAGATAACTGATCCTAACTGATGAATACTGAGTCTCAAACTGAGATGAACTGCTTTTTACTGCTATTATCTGCTCACTGAATTGCTCTGTACTGTTCTCATAGAACATTGCTATACATATGATATGAAATCGAAAGTGTTATCTGCTTTATAACTGAAGAAAACAGTCAAAGCTTTTCTATAACGACATTCATTCAAAGGACTATCCTTATCAATTACCATAAATCCGTAATTTGTATTCCAGCATTCTGAACAAACCTTTTGGAATGTATTAAATGTCATATCTGAATTAATATGATCATTATATATATGTTTAAGATTCATATCATCCTGTTTGAAGACAATGATCAAATTTGCGTTATCTCGAATTAAGTGTATGGGTATTCTTGCATAAGTTTGACATAAGTAAAAACTATCAATATGATGATGCCGTCCCATACTAAAGTATACTCGAACTGTGTCTTGTTTTTCACAGGCAATGTCATCAAAAATAAAGATAGAATTAGGTTTAGCCTCTTCGGGTGAAATAACATCACTGTTATTGGTAAAAGTGAAGAAACTCATATTTTTTATAGGTTTTATGGTTTTCGTAAAAACTCATACTTTGGTTGATGTAGAGATTTAGAATATATATAAATATTTTAAAATTTTAATCTATTGGGATGTTGCAACAAACTCATCATAACGTTAGTTTTTCCACAGTTTGAGGGACCCGTAATTAAACCTCGTATACTATTAGGGAATAGTTTACCATGTTTTTTTCTTTCAATATTTTTAGTCAACTCCATATTTTTTACTGGTAACTGATACTGTTGTTTAACGAATCGCATTGTCATAAAAACTAAATGATTTCCTATAAATTCAAAGTTTATATTCAAAATTATCATTTTGCTTTAACGTAAAGATTATTATATAAAATGTTCGATTATTCGAAAAAGTCTATCACTCGAAAAAACATTATGAAAGGAGAAGGTTTATTAAATTCTTTAATAAACAAACCTCGTATTGCACTACATTTAACAGGCTATCAATATTGTGGACAAGGAACAAAACTTGAAAAACGTTTAGCTCAAGGAGATCCGGGGGTTAATTTGCTTGATCACGCATGCGAACAACACGATATATCTTATTCAAAATTTAAAAATACAACTGATCGACACATCGCCGATAAGATCTTAACCGAAAAAGCTTGGCGGCGAGTTAAATCTAAAGACGCTAGTATAGCTGACCGAGCAAATGCGCAATTGACTACCAATCTCATGAAGACAAAAACAAAATTTGGAATGGGTTGTTCTAAGAATGCAGATAAAAAGGCTAAAGATAAAATGGCTAAAAATAAAAAGATTAAAACATATAATAAGAATAAACCGCTTTCTTTTAGAAAAGTAATGAAAGTTTTTGGAAATAATATTAAACATAGAAAGCCAATTAATCTGGAAAAAGCTATCAAAATAGCCATATCATCTGCTAAGAAAACAGTTTGAAAAAACAGTAATAACATTAAGACACCCAGAGTTATTTCTGTACCGAAAATTGGCGGTGTAATTTCATTTCTTGTACCCTTGTTTGCTGGACTTTCAGCTCTTGAGGCTTTAGCAGGAGGCGCTGCAGGAGTATCAAAGGCTGTCAATGATATTAACATTGCTAAAAAAGATTGAGAGTAGAAAAAACGTCATAATCAACAAATAGAATCCACTGCAGTAGGTCAGGGTCTATACCTTAAACCTTATAGGAAAGGGCTTGGACTTTATATAAATCCACATTCAAAAAACTTCTAAGCTCACTACCCAATCGTGCATTAAATGAAATAGATTTGATAAATTTCAAAAAGAAATTAATTCCAAATTTTCGAGCAGTTTTCATGAGAGATAATTTACCAAAAAGAAAACCTTGGAAAAATGAGTGCGGAATTGTAAATCTGGATTCCTCAAACGGCCTTGGTACACATTGGGTAGCGTACAATAAAAAAATGATTATATTGAATATTTTGATAGCTTTGGAAATCTTCAACCTCCTATTGAAATTATAAGTTATTTAGGTGAACAAATTTATTATAATTATACGAAATGTCAAAACTATAACTCATTTAATTGTGGTCATTTATGTTTAAGATTTTTATATGTTTGTTATTTTCAATTAAATAAATAAAGAGTTATAACATATGGTTTCATTGTATTATTTATCACCATGGCGATGACACTTACACTAAGCGGCTGTACCTCTATTCTATCAGCTGAATATTTTCCACCTTTAAATTTAGATCAAGACTATTTTTGTGGATTGGTTGATTTTCAGACTTACAAATCTATACTAAATGTTGATGAGAATAATAATCTGTTTCATGTTGGAGAGTATAAAATTGAAATCCCTACAGGCTCGTATGAAATTGATGCAATTGCTTCATATATATCAGCAGTATTATTTACAAAAAATTCTATTATTAATGTTGCAATACAAGCAAATAATAACACAATGGAATATGAAATTGAATGTAGTGAGAAAATTTATTTCGATAAGGATAGAACTATTGGAAAATTATTAGGCTTCAGTAAACGTGTTCTCAACGCTGGGGAGACTCACTCATCTGACTTACCTATAGATATAAACAAAGTAAATGTAATACGAATCGAGTTTAACATCATTACTGGTTCTTATTTTAATAACACTCCTGTGCATACAATTCATGAATTTTTACCAGAAGCAGGATCAGGCTATAAAATCATAGAGGTTCCAAAAAATGTTATCTATTTACCAGTGAATGTTAAACGAGTAAGTACTATAACTTTAAAACTTGTGGACCAGGACGGTGATCTAATAAATTTTAGAGGAGAAAGAATAACAGCACGATTACATTTAACTCCAAATCGAAAGAATGTTAATATATAATAATAATTATTTAACAGATATCAATACTACTCATTCAAGTAGTTCTACTCGAACATCAAAACTGACAACACATAAGTTATCTCCTGAAAATAAATCTTATCTTCTTTCCCTAGGATTTAAACTAAAATAAAAAAATGAATGATATATTGGATATTACTCATGGAGCAAACTATGATAAGAGTATATCTAAGTTTGAATACCATAGCTATTCACTATTTCTTCAGTCATTCAATCCAAGTGATGAAATACGCATACCCATACAACAATAGGATTTATGTATATTACCCTGTGAAAGGTTACATTTATATAGAAGGAGGTCTGACTAAATAAGATGGAACTGTTTCAACAGGAAAATTAATTAATAATGCAATAGCTTTTTATTTGAGGAAATACACTATGAATTAAATGGTGTAGAAACAATAAAAACGTTGGAATCACATCGACCTTGAAAAATTATATATCTTTAAATCAGAATGAAAGTAAAAGCTTAGAAAATGGATCATGGAGTGGAAACACTAGTATTTCTACTGCATTAGGTATTTTTAATTTTTGTTTACCATTGAAAAATCTATTGGGGTTTGCTGAAGATTATAAAAAGATTATAGCAAATGCAAGACATGAACTAGTTTTAATTCGCGCTCGATCTAATGAGAATGCTTATTTTTCCAAAGATAATGAAGAATTAAAACTATCAATTTTTAAATTGCAATGGAGAGTTCCACACATCACTCTATCTGATTCAAATAAACTTAACTTATTGAAGCAAATTCAATTAAAACCCATTCAAATTCATTTTCGTAATTGGGAAATGTATGAATTTCCAACACTATCAACCACCACTGATCATATATGGACGGTGAAAACTTCAAGTCAACTTGAGAAGCCTAGATATATCATCAGTGCTCTACAAACTGATAGAAAAAATCAACGAAATAAAGATGCTAGCAAATTTGATAACTGTAATGTCAGCAATGTAAAAGTTCATTTAAATTCTGAATCTTATACCCTAGAGGATTTAAACATTAAATATAAACTAGATCGATATGCCGTTCTCTATGATATGTATAGTAAATTTCAACATTCATACTATCAGAAGCAAGCAAGTCCTGTTTTATCAAGGACGGATTTTAAGGATATTGCCCCAATTATGGTTATCGACTGTTCACGTCAAAATGAAACAATTAAAACAATTCCTGTGGATGTAAGAATTGAGCTTAAAACATTAACTTCGATTCCTGCTTTAACGACCATGTATTGTCTGATACTTCATGATCGTATAATTGAGTACAATCCATTCACAGGAGAAGTTAAAAAACTTACTTAAATTGCATGTACTTATATGATAATTTGTTAGTAGAAAGAGACAATTTGTTGAGAACAGACATCTAAAAAATGAATATACACTTTGTAGACATTCAAGGATTTGGTGATTTAAACAGCAATCTTTTCATTCTGAAGGAAGTAGCTGTATTACATAATGAGCATCATCATCATCACTTTATGGTTAGACCACCATTTAATTTAACCCTTGCATCAGATTCACTTAGAAGACAAGTTAATTGGTTGTATCAAAATTATCACGGATTAACCTGGAATGGAGAATTTGCACACCTTTCTCAAGTAAAGATATTTCTTCGAGAAAAACTTCAAAGTGGTGTTGTTTACGTTAAGGGTATTGAAAAGAAACAATGGTTGCAAACCTTACTCAATAATGAAAACGTAGAAGTCGTTAACCTCGAAGAAGATATCTATTGCAGATGTTCAAATTTAAAAGAACTTAAAAAATGTATCCAAATATAACTTCCAAATGTGGATATCATGGAAAAATATGTGCACTTCAAAATGTTTATCTCTTAAGTAAATTTATTAGTGAAGCTAAGAATTATAATTAATAGTTCAATAAAACAATTTTGTATAATACTTGATACTTTTTCTTTTTATTATATTTTTTTTTTATATTTACATATCATTTTCAAAATCTATTCTATAATGACCCCAAGCTGGTGTATTGATATTATTACTACATATAAATCTTTTGTCGTCCGCACAGCCTAAACTTAATTTGTTGATACATTCAGTATATATAGTATGTTGTCTAGATCTAAAGTTTAACATTTTACTATAAAAGTTACGCTTATGTAGCAAACAATCTCTATAATTTTTGATCGTTTGCTATGACTCAGTTGTGCTCCTATTAATCTAGATATATTTCTTATCCAAACATAATGCCTACAATCCCCTTCTTGTATCAGTAATAAATTAACATGTTGTTGTCTTTTGTGTTGAGAGTTAAAGTATGGGCCAACAACTCTATAACTTTCTCTAGATCCATTTGTTTCTACTCCGAAAACATTTATACTAATTGTGGGATTGAGTGTCTCAAAGATCGGTATGTCTTTAAGTTTCAAAGGGAACTCTAAATTTGTGAAGTGAATTTGAATTCCGCTCATTAAACTTATCAAATCACCTTGAATGTTTTCAATGTGGTAACTGCTTGATCTATAAGAATGCTGATCTATGGGGTAAAGAGCTGATATAACTGCCCATTTAAAACAGAATTCATCACTATTTTGGACATTAACACAGGCATGTTTTGGTTCAATGCTTTTTGAAATTTTTTTCCAAAGAAGAGAAGATAAAGAAAAACCATAATATAATTTTTTTTCCAAAGAAGAGAAGATAAAGAAAAGCTATAAAATAAATGAAAAAACAATTATTAATGTGGAAATTACTTTATTACTTTTTTTTTAAGTTTAAAAGCATTGACGTTTTTGTGAGAAGACAAAAATGTCATCCTCATCTTCTTCGTCGTGCAAAGTAATCGCAGCTGATTTTCTCTTACTAGAATATTCAGCCTGTTATGGTGCAAGGAACTCAATCATCTTCCACCATAATCCGCACCCCCATAGGTGGAAGGAATTTAACTCCATCATCCCCCTTCATAATTCTCATTCCCACCTATTTTTGGATTTCTTCCATATTTAGATTCTTAAACCTTTCACTTAAGAATATTTTATAGTTCTCAATTTCTATGAGGACTGTTGAGCCGAACTTTGTATTACACAATTTAGCTTCCAAAATTGTTTCTGGTGTTGACCCCAAGTCCTTCAAAGGGAGTAGAGGTTTTTCACAGATGTATTTATTAATTTTTTGTAAAAACGATTCCATTTTAAAATTGTTGAATACAATAAAATAATTTTAAGTTTGAGTTAAGAAGTATTTAACTAGATTAACAAGTAAGACTATAATGAAAATTAAAAGAAAAATACAACCTATTTATACACATTCTGAGGTCTAACTTTCTTAAACTTTTATTATAACGCTTCTCATTATAGTTCTTATCTAAGTATATTAACACTAAACAAAAAAAGAATAGATATACAAATGATTTTTGTAAGCTTTTTATTATCGCATACCTATACATAAATATTAATTTTATATCTTATCATTCTAGTAACAATGTAAATGAAATGGATTTCTTTAAGTTTCACATGTTTAACCATAAATTCTAATTATAGATGAGTAGGAATGGGGGCACTATGGTCTGGGAATTCCGAGCCAGAAAGAGATAGCACTATGTTTGAGTGAGATAGGTGATAAGTGGTTAATTTTGCGGTAACGGCAATGAGTTGTGGTGAGACGATAAGGATTTAGTGTTATGTTGGCGGCGAGTAATTGTTTGAAGTTTGTTTGGCGGCATGTGACGCGTGCGGCCGGGTGGCGCTTGTATAAAATGATAATAATAATTATTCAAAAGCGGTTGTAGTTTGAAATTTTCAGAAATGATAAGAATATAAGAATTTCAATGTCTTATCAGTATTGATGTTTTGCGGTTAGGAGCGCGTGCCAGTGTGAGTTATAGAAATGTGTAATGGCGTTATCACAATATGTTTTTTATGATTCATTGTAATTTGTGTTTTGTATTTTGTTTAATGGGTTTATATGCCTACATACATATGTGAGAAAAAAATGTATATTCTAGCAATGATTGCGGTAATCATTAAAAAAAAAAGGTTGAACGTTTGGCTTAAGTGTTTATTTTTAGAACAGCTCTGATATAGAGAACATTAATTAGGGAAGTAGAAAAAACAATATGTTTTGGTGTGAAAGATTAAGGGAAGGAGAAACATTTTGTATCTGTGAATCTGGATGGTTGGACATAAAATTTACGGATGTAATATTCTATACTGACACATTAAAATTGATGCTACAGCCAGAATATGGAAGCGAATGCGTTTTGTTTCATATTAGAAATGGTGAGACCGTATCGCCTATTCTGAGTTTTAAGTTGCAGTTTCAATCTATGCAACATGTACGGCTTAAACTTTTAGGTGAGAATATTACTTTTCATAAAAAAAAAAAAAAAAAAAAAAAGAAAAGTAAAATGAAATGAATAAAACATAAAATTATATTATAGGAGGGGAGTTAACATTGAGCGGAACGATCACACCTCATTCGAATGCTGTAAAGAGAAAAGAGGGTGAATATCCATCGCTTTGTCCATTTGGTGAGGCTGAATTACTTAATGAACCTCAAAAACTTAAAAAGAAAAAAGACAGTCATCACATAGAAATAGAGACAGTTGAACGAGTTCATGACACATCATTTCAATCGAATGTATTTTAATATATACAAGATGAGATAAGAATAAAAGATGTGAGAGAGAGAGAGATGAATATAGATAGAATAAAAATTATATAAAATTTAAAATTTGAGTGTAATGTTTATTAGTTTATGATATATATAAATTTGCAACAAGCAAACATAACTGACAATCTCTCTTTTTCATTGAGTTTACCTAATAATGATACTGTGCAGATAGGTTTATCGTTTCGTTTGTTAACCTTTACAAATGCTAAAAATTCTCTTAATACCACAACAACAACAACCGATACAACATCATTTCAAAATGATGCAACAGTGACTTCAACAACAGCAAGAACGGTGGTAAATACAATTTTGGAGGAGAAAAAAATAGTAACCGTAGAGGAAGCAATCGAGAGTTTTAGGCAAGACTTAATTAAAAAAGAAACTGAAATATCAGGAATTATACAAAGTAAGGATGTTTTTTATAGACATTTCAAGCTTGAGTTTGATGAAGTTAAGGCACTAACTGTTCGATGTTCGTATGATAGCAATTATAATTTGCGCACTCTAAGCATTAAATGTTATGAGTATCATGAATATGAAACTGAGAGAGTATTAAGTAATGGAGAAGTTGAGGTCTTTATGAAGGAGGATCTCGCATACAAATCTGATGTCGAATTACTGAATTTCAAATCATTAAAACAATCATACCATATGAATATCTCTTAAGAAAAAAAATGTATAAGTGTATATATCAATAAAGATTTTTATTAAAAAAAAAAAAATTACAAAAAGATGTGTCTTATTTATTAATTTTAGGTATAGGAATCCAAGAGTTGTGATCGTCTGAAAACCCGAGCCATTTAACAAATAATCGATCTTTTTTCCTTTGAAGCACTTCCTCGACTAGATATGTATCGGGGAACTTAGTTTTCTGTAGTTCAAGCTCATAAAACCCTCCTTTAATGGGATGTCCTTGGTGATCTTCCAATAGGTACGTTATTGGATTTGAGCGTTGCACTTTGGCTATCTTAAAGATTTATGTGGTCCAATTCGGTGTGTATCCTTTATCGAAAACATGTTTGTATTTACTAATTCTGACAAAATCCCCGGTTTTAAACTTTGGAGTAATATGTATTTTGATGTGATTATAGATCTTGGAGAGTAATATTTTTTCATTTGCAGCATTGACTTCAGATGGTTTCATATTTATCGTACGATGTTTGGAATTATTGTACGTTTTTGTTAGTTGTTCTATAATATCAATCCAACGATATGAACCATTTAAACTAAATTCTTTCCACATCCAAGTTTTCAAGGTACGATTAAATCGTTCAACAATGGAAGCTTTGAGAACACTAAATGTAGAGTAATGATTGATTTGAAACTTTTTCATAAGTTTTTGAAACGATGCATTGAAAAATTCTTTTCCATCATCTGTTTGTAAATTTTTTGGGTGACGACCTTTATTAAATATATCTTCCATAGCCTGAGTGACACTCGTTCCTGTTTTATTTTTAATAGGAGCCGTCCAAGCAAATTTGGAAAATGTATCAATAACTGTGAGAAGATATCGATAATTTTCGTTTTCGGGTGAATACACAACCATCTCGACTAGGTCGGCTTGCCATAAATCATCTAGACCCTTAATAATTACTCGTCTTTTTGGAAAATTCCTTCGAGCAGGCTTATGTAGTTCTTCAACAACAACGTTTCTCTGACTCATCTTTTTATTGAATGATAAAAACAAAGTATTTGTTCATGCATTTTATTAATTAAAAATATTTCTATATAATAACTACAAGTTTAAGTCATACTATTTCAATCTTTTTTATACAAAGACATCAGTTTTTTTATTTTTAACAGTCTATTTTCAAGCATGTAACATGCGCATGTATCTGGACCATTTTTGCATAAGTTTGAAGACCATGGACAGTTATCGAAATGACATCCATGTTTTGATGTTGTAGTAGATACATTCATAAATCTTTTCAAAAAGATTACACAATTCAAAAGCTCTTCATGATGTTCTTCCAGTATATTATGATGATTTGTTTTCAGAAACTGTAGAATTTCATCAAAAATTAATAAAAAAATCTATGTTAGACATAATGATTGAGTTCTCCACACACTGAGGAGATAGATTAAAGACTAAAGTTATATAATGACTGGTTTTAAGTTTTAATAATTAATAGAATTGTCTTCAATTTCATTTTCAGATTTTTTTTTCTTATTATCAATTGTGTCAAACAGTAGTTTCTCAAATTTTTCAACTACTCCATATTGGATGTATTCTTTAAGTTGTTCGTATGTTTCATCAACATATTTTTTGGTAGCAGCGTCTTCCTGTTCTTGTGGTTCTTGAACATTTTTTAACCGTTTAAAGTGTATGTTGTAATCTCCGCTTTCTGTTTTGAGGAATCCCTCTCCAGATGGTCCAGTCAAACCTCGCTCTCCCTGTACACCTGGTGGTCCCTGCTCTCCTTGTTTTCCTCTTGGTCCTCTGGGTGGGGTTCTATTTGAGAAACGACCAAATTTATCAACACTCATCTTTTTTTTATTATTATTCGATAATATTGGCTTCTTTAAGTTCTTCAATGATTGAAATAATTTCGTTAGAGTGATTGTTGTGTCCAGCTTGTTGTGAACCAATAAGAAGTCTCAATCGATATATTAGTTCATTGGTATTATCCCAAAATATATAGTCTTTTTTCAAATTTGATAATTGCATTATTCCACTTCCTGAAGGTATTTGTAGTGTTGAAGATGATGGCGATGGA
The DNA here is from genome assembly GCA_910595825.1 of Philhelius pedissequus. Taxonomy (NCBI): domain Eukaryota; kingdom Metazoa; phylum Arthropoda; class Insecta; order Diptera; family Syrphidae; genus Philhelius; species Philhelius pedissequus. The sequence continues at coordinate 34,608,996 of OU343164.1, read as the reverse complement.
GTATTAGAAGTATTTGTTCTTAATCCGAATAATTTACTTATAATTTTTTTATACTTATAACCTCTATTGCCGTGTACTTGTCTCTGTGAATTATGATCAATTCTATGAGCATTAGTGTCATGTAATATAGTCCTGTAGTTTTTTAAATCTTCATTGGTGTAAACTTGTTCTCCAAATTTAAATTAAATCAGTCAGACCGTGTGTTAAGTGGGCCAACAGGTCAATTGCTTAAAGTTTCGGGTATTTTCACTGCAACAATTGAATGGAATAACAAGCGTGTTAAAACTTCTATATATGTAATAGAAGGCCTCAAAAAGTCTCTTCTTAGTCTCAATACTTGCGAGAAATTGAATATAATCAACCGAAAAAACAAACACGATAACGGCAATGACAAGGCAAACTCTACAAATATAAATAACATTATTGAAAAAATTAACTCCAAATTCCCTAATATATTTCAGGGTATAGGCTGCCTTCCAGGCGAGTACGAAATAAAATTAAGAGGTGGATATAAACCTTACGCTATACACACAGCGCGAAGAGTTCCAATTCCATTAATGGACAAACTAAAACAAAAACTCGAGGAAATGGTACGTCTTCAAGTCATCGAAGCAGTGGATAAACCAACAGAATGGTGTGCCCCAATGGTAATAGTCTCAAAACCCGACGGAGATGTTAGGATATGTGTCGACCTTTCAAAACTAAACGAAAATGTGCATCGTGAAATACATCCGATGCCAGTCGTCGAACATTCATTTGCTCAACTAAGAGGAGCCAAATATTTTTCAAAGCTGGACAAGAAAGCCGGATTTTGGCAAGTTAAGCTAGCCTCTAAATCAAAATTTTTAACAACTTTTCTTACACCCTTTGGTAGGTACTGCTTTCTACGTTTACCCTTTGGCATATCATCTGCCCCAGAACATTATCAAAAGAAAATTCAACAGTTACTTTATGGATTAGAGGGTGTAATATGTCATATGGACGATATTCTGGTGTTCGCAGATACAGTAGAGGAACATAACAAACGTCTGAATTCGGTTCTAAAAAGACTTCAACAAAATGGAGCCACGCTCAACAAGGACAAGTGTCGATTTTTACAAACGTCTGTCACATTTTTAGGTCACTTTATCGATGCGAATGGAATTCACCCCCAAAACAGTAAAATCGAAGCCATACAGAAATTAGCAGTACCATCGGATGTCGCAGCGACGAGAAGATTCTTAGGATTAGCAAACTACTTGGGAAGGTTTGTGCCACATCTGACAACTGTCTTGCACCCACTCAACAGTCTGCTAAAAAAAGACCAGGTATTCCTGTGGGGACCTTCACAACAAGAGAGTTTTGATAGAACCAAACTGCTGCTTACAGAGGCCCCTGTCTTAGCAATGTTCGACCCGTTAAGAAAAACCAAAATATCAGCTGATGCATCTTCAATCGGTTTGGGAGCAGTTTTACAACAGGTAGATAATTTAGATAAACTCCGACCAGTAGCTTATATTTCACGATCCCTTTCACAGAGTGAACGCAAATACGCCCAAATCGAAAAAGAAGCCTTAGCTATCGTCTGGGCTTGCGAAAGATTTAAAGACTTCATTACAGGGCTACACGTAGAAATCGAGACAGACCATAAACCATTGCTGGCGACACTTGCAACCAAGGATTTGAATGAACTTACACCACGATTACAACGATTAAAGATGCGACTGATGCGTTTCTCATTTAACATCGTATACACTCCGGGTAAACAACTCTATGTAGCAGATACACTATCACGACAACCATTACCACACACTGATGAGACCGATTTAGAAGAGGATCTGGGAGCTTACGTAGCATCCATTATGTCCACATTCCCTGCTACAGAAAAAAAATTGCGCGAGATAAATGAACACCAACAAGAAGACAGTATATTACAAAATATTAGGAAGTTTGTGTTAGAGGGGTGGCCGGACAAGAAAAAAATGACTCCAGAAGAGCAAAGATATTGGAACGATCGATATAGCCTTTCAATTTGTGATAGTCTTCTTATGTATGGAAATAGGATCGTCATCCCACCAAAAATTCGTCTGGATATTTTGAAAAAAATACACGAAGGCCATTTGGGAATTGTGAAATGCCGTTCAAGGGCCTTACAATCAGTTTGGTGGCCTAATTGCAACAGGGACATTGAACAATTTCTGCAGAAATGCGAAACATGTGTCCAACACCAAACACATAGACACGAACCTCTACATCCTTCTGAAATTCCTGAACGTCCGTGGCAAATCGTAGCAATGGATATATTCTCGTTGAAAGGTAAGGAATATCTTTTAGTAGCCGATACATACTCAAGATATCCAGAAATTGCACTATTGGAGAGCTTATCATCACTGTCTGTCGTAAATCACTTGAAATCAATTTTTGCCATACATGGAGTACCGGAAACAGTACGCAGCGATAACGGCCCACAATTTGCATCAATTGATTTTAAAAGGTTCTCTCAACAATGGAACTTCAATCATATAACGTCTAGCCCTCGATTTCCCCAGAGCAATGGCTTTATAGAAGCAATGGTAAAAACCATTAAAAGGCAGTTAAAAAAGAGTGAGAATCCGTACTTGACATTAATGGAATACCGAGCTACTCCGGTTTTAAATGATAAAAGCCCCGCCGATTTGTTGATGGGAAGACGAATAAAAACATTAATACCAACCGCAAGAACTAACCTTCAACCCAGAGCCATAAACAACGAGACCCATTATAAAGCTGAAGAAAAGAGACAAGAAAAACAAGAATACGACTTCAATCGACATCATGGAGTTCGACATCGGGATGATTTTAAAATAGGTGAGACGGTTTGGGTTCGAGATGTGAAGCGATGGGGAACAATAACTGAACAAGGCCCCTTTCCTAGATCATACACCGTGAACACGCAGACTGGACCTCTTCGTCGAAATTCCTTTCACTTAACAAAATCACATCGAGAGTCTCCACCCTATGAACCAGGTCAACATGTACCACCCGTACAAGAAAACCACGAGAATCAAACGATAACACCTAAAATAATTGAAGTGACATCATCACCTGCTGAACCTGAAAATAACTCAACGGAAGAGAAGAACGGCCAGTCAAAAATACAACAATCAACCTACGTAACGAAAAGAGGTCGGGTCATAAAACAACCAGAACGGTGGGCATATGATGTATAAAATCTTAATTTTTTTTATATTTTTGGCATGTAACTTTAATATTTTTTTTCGTCAAATACCTAGAACCTTAAATGGATGAACTAAGTTGTTTTAAAACTATCTTTTTCATGATAATTTAAATGATTTTTTTTTAATGAAATAAAAATTTAAATTACCCTTTTAAATTAATTAAAATAATTTTAAATGAGATTAAATGTAATGAAATAAGAATTTTTTTAAGTTAAAGTTCCTCTCTAGTAATAATGAAATTTTAAAAAACTGAAAAGGGGGATGTGGTATTATATTGCAATACATTTATGTAAGTACATAATACTCGTACGTACATACTATTAACGTATATATAATACCACACCAGTATACTATAGGGGGTCAGTGGGATACGAGATCTTAAGGAGATCACACCTGAATAAAGACGTTGTCATAAACCCTTGTTTCAATTAATTTTTTTATTCTATTGCTCGGACACTACAGTCTATTTTCAAGCATGTAACATGCGCATGTATCTGGACCATTTTTGCATAAGTTTGAAGACCATGGACAGTTATCGAAATGACATCCATGTTTTGATGTTGTAGTAGATACATTCATAAATCTTTTCAAAAAGATTACACAATTCAAAAGCTCTTCATGATGTTCTTCCAGTATATTATGATGATTTGTTTTCAGAAACTGTAGAATTTCATCAAAAATTAATAAAAAAATCTATGTTAGACATAATGATTGAGTTCTCCACACACTGAGGAGATAGATTAAAGACTAAAGTTATATAATGACTGGTTTTAAGTTTTAATAATTAATAGAATTGTCTTCAATTTCATTTTCAGATTTTTTTTTCTTATTATCAATTGTGTCAAACAGTAGTTTCTCAAATTTTTCAACTACTCCATATTGGATGTATTCTTTAAGTTGTTCGTATGTTTCATCAACATATTTTTTGGTAGCAGCGTCTTCCTGTTCTTGTGGTTCTTGAACATTTTTTAACCGTTTAAAGTGTATGTTGTAATCTCCGCTTTCTGTTTTGAGGAATCCCTCTCCAGATGGTCCAGTCAAACCTCGCTCTCCCTGTACACCTGGTGGTCCCTGCTCTCCTTGTTTTCCTCTTGGTCCTCTGGGTGGGGTTCTATTTGAGAAACGACCAAATTTATCAACACTCATCTTTTTTTTATTATTATTCGATAATATTGGCTTCTTTAAGTTCTTCAATGATTGAAATAATTTCGTTAGAGTGATTGTTGTGTCCAGCTTGTTGTGAACCAATAAGAAGTCTCAATCGATATATTAGTTCATTGGTATTATCCCAAAATATATAGTCTTTTTTCAAATTTGATAATTGCATTATTCCACTTCCTGAAGGTATTTGTAGTGTTGAAGATGATGGCGATGGAGTATTAGAAGTATTTGTTCTTAATCCGAATAATTTACTTATAATTTTTTTATACTTATAACCTCTATTGCCGTGTACTTGTCTCTGTGAATTATGATCAATTCTATGAGCATTAGTGTCATGTAATATAGTCCTGTAGTTTTTTAAATCTTCATTGGTGTAAACTTGTTCTCCAAATTTAAATTAAATCAGTCAGACCGTGTGTTAAGTGGGCCAACAGGTCAATTGCTTAAAGTTTCGGGTATTTTCACTGCAACAATTGAATGGAATAACAAGCGTGTTAAAACTTCTATATATGTAATAGAAGGCCTCAAAAAGTCTCTTCTTAGTCTCAATACTTGCGAGAAATTGAATATAATCAACCGAAAAAACAAACACGATAACGGCAATGACAAGGCAAACTCTACAAATATAAATAACATTATTGAAAAAATTAACTCCAAATTCCCTAATATATTTCAGGGTATAGGCTGCCTTCCAGGCGAGTACGAAATAAAATTAAGAGGTGGATATAAACCTTACGCTATACACACAGCGCGAAGAGTTCCAATTCCATTAATGGACAAACTAAAACAAAAACTCGAGGAAATGGTACGTCTTCAAGTCATCGAAGCAGTGGATAAACCAACAGAATGGTGTGCCCCAATGGTAATAGTCTCAAAACCCGACGGAGATGTTAGGATATGTGTCGACCTTTCAAAACTAAACGAAAATGTGCATCGTGAAATACATCCGATGCCAGTCGTCGAACATTCATTTGCTCAACTAAGAGGAGCCAAATATTTTTCAAAGCTGGACAAGAAAGCCGGATTTTGGCAAGTTAAGCTAGCCTCTAAATCAAAATTTTTAACAACTTTTCTTACACCCTTTGGTAGGTACTGCTTTCTACGTTTACCCTTTGGCATATCATCTGCCCCAGAACATTATCAAAAGAAAATTCAACAGTTACTTTATGGATTAGAGGGTGTAATATGTCATATGGACGATATTCTGGTGTTCGCAGATACAGTAGAGGAACATAACAAACGTCTGAATTCGGTTCTAAAAAGACTTCAACAAAATGGAGCCACGCTCAACAAGGACAAGTGTCGATTTTTACAAACGTCTGTCACATTTTTAGGTCACTTTATCGATGCGAATGGAATTCACCCCCAAAACAGTAAAATCGAAGCCATACAGAAATTAGCAGTACCATCGGATGTCGCAGCGACGAGAAGATTCTTAGGATTAGCAAACTACTTGGGAAGGTTTGTGCCACATCTGACAACTGTCTTGCACCCACTCAACAGTCTGCTAAAAAAAGACCAGGTATTCCTGTGGGGACCTTCACAACAAGAGAGTTTTGATAGAACCAAACTGCTGCTTACAGAGGCCCCTGTCTTAGCAATGTTCGACCCGTTAAGAAAAACCAAAATATCAGCTGATGCATCTTCAATCGGTTTGGGAGCAGTTTTACAACAGGTAGATAATTTAGATAAACTCCGACCAGTAGCTTATATTTCACGATCCCTTTCACAGAGTGAACGCAAATACGCCCAAATCGAAAAAGAAGCCTTAGCTATCGTCTGGGCTTGCGAAAGATTTAAAGACTTCATTACAGGGCTACACGTAGAAATCGAGACAGACCATAAACCATTGCTGGCGACACTTGCAACCAAGGATTTGAATGAACTTACACCACGATTACAACGATTAAAGATGCGACTGATGCGTTTCTCATTTAACATCGTATACACTCCGGGTAAACAACTCTATGTAGCAGATACACTATCACGACAACCATTACCACACACTGATGAGACCGATTTAGAAGAGGATCTGGGAGCTTACGTAGCATCCATTATGTCCACATTCCCTGCTACAGAAAAAAAATTGCGCGAGATAAATGAACACCAACAAGAAGACAGTATATTACAAAATATTAGGAAGTTTGTGTTAGAGGGGTGGCCGGACAAGAAAAAAATGACTCCAGAAGAGCAAAGATATTGGAACGATCGATATAGCCTTTCAATTTGTGATAGTCTTCTTATGTATGGAAATAGGATCGTCATCCCACCAAAAATTCGTCTGGATATTTTGAAAAAAATACACGAAGGCCATTTGGGAATTGTGAAATGCCGTTCAAGGGCCTTACAATCAGTTTGGTGGCCTAATTGCAACAGGGACATTGAACAATTTCTGCAGAAATGCGAAACATGTGTCCAACACCAAACACATAGACACGAACCTCTACATCCTTCTGAAATTCCTGAACGTCCGTGGCAAATCGTAGCAATGGATATATTCTCGTTGAAAGGTAAGGAATATCTTTTAGTAGCCGATACATACTCAAGATATCCAGAAATTGCACTATTGGAGAGCTTATCATCACTGTCTGTCGTAAATCACTTGAAATCAATTTTTGCCATACATGGAGTACCGGAAACAGTACGCAGCGATAACGGCCCACAATTTGCATCAATTGATTTTAAAAGGTTCTCTCAACAATGGAACTTCAATCATATAACGTCTAGCCCTCGATTTCCCCAGAGCAATGGCTTTATAGAAGCAATGGTAAAAACCATTAAAAGGCAGTTAAAAAAGAGTGAGAATCCGTACTTGACATTAATGGAATACCGAGCTACTCCGGTTTTAAATGATAAAAGCCCCGCCGATTTGTTGATGGGAAGACGAATAAAAACATTAATACCAACCGCAAGAACTAACCTTCAACCCAGAGCCATAAACAACGAGACCCATTATAAAGCTGAAGAAAAGAGACAAGAAAAACAAGAATACGACTTCAATCGACATCATGGAGTTCGACATCGGGATGATTTTAAAATAGGTGAGACGGTTTGGGTTCGAGATGTGAAGCGATGGGGAACAATAACTGAACAAGGCCCCTTTCCTAGATCATACACCGTGAACACGCAGACTGGACCTCTTCGTCGAAATTCCTTTCACTTAACAAAATCACATCGAGAGTCTCCACCCTATGAACCAGGTCAACATGTACCACCCGTACAAGAAAACCACGAGAATCAAACGATAACACCTAAAATAATTGAAGTGACATCATCACCTGCTGAACCTGAAAATAACTCAACGGAAGAGAAGAACGGCCAGTCAAAAATACAACAATCAACCTACGTAACGAAAAGAGGTCGGGTCATAAAACAACCAGAACGGTGGGCATATGATGTATAAAATCTTAATTTTTTTTATATTTTTGGCATGTAACTTTAATATTTTTTTTCGTCAAATACCTAGAACCTTAAATGGATGAACTAAGTTGTTTTAAAACTATCTTTTTCATGATAATTTAAATGATTTTTTTTTAATGAAATAAAAATTTAAATTACCCTTTTAAATTAATTAAAATAATTTTAAATGAGATTAAATGTAATGAAATAAGAATTTTTTTAAGTTAAAGTTCCTCTCTAGTAATAATGAAATTTTAAAAAACTGAAAAGGGGGATGTGGTATTATATTGCAATACATTTATGTAAGTACATAATACTCGTACGTACATACTATTAACGTATATATAATACCACACCAGTATACTATAGGGGGTCAGTGGGATACGAGATCTTAAGGACATCACACCTGAATAAAGACGTTGTCATAAACCCTTGTTTCAATTAATTTTTTTATTCTATTGCTCGGACACTACAGTCTATTTTCAAGCATGTAACATGCGCATGTATCTGGACCATTTTTGCATAAGTTTGAAGACCATGGACAGTTATCGAAATGACATCCATGTTTTGATGTTGTAGTAGATACATTCATAAATCTTTTCAAAAAGATTACACAATTCAAAAGCTCTTCATGATGTTCTTCCAGTATATTATGATGATTTGTTTTCAGAAACTGTAGAATTTCATCAAAAATTAATAAAAAAATCTATGTTAGACATAATGATTGAGTTCTCCACACACTGAGGAGATAGATTAAAGACTAAAGTTATATAATGACTGGTTTTAAGTTTTAATAATTAATAGAATTGTCTTCAATTTCATTTTCAGATTTTTTTTTCTTATTATCAATTGTGTCAAACAGTAGTTTCTCAAATTTTTCAACTACTCCATATTGGATGTATTCTTTAAGTTGTTCGTATGTTTCATCAACATATTTTTTGGTAGCAGCGTCTTCCTGTTCTTGTGGTTCTTGAACATTTTTTAACCGTTTAAAGTGTATGTTGTAATCTCCGCTTTCTGTTTTGAGGAATCCCTCTCCAGATGGTCCAGTCAAACCTCGCTCTCCCTGTACACCTGGTGGTCCCTGCTCTCCTTGTTTTCCTCTTGGTCCTCTGGGTGGGGTTCTATTTGAGAAACGACCAAATTTATCAACACTCATCTTTTTTTATTATTATTCGATAATATTGGCTTCTTTAAGTTCTTCAATGATTGAAATAATTTCGTTAGAGTGATTGTTGTGTCCAGCTTGTTGTGAACCAATAAGAAGTCTCAATCGATCTATTAGTTCATTGGGATTATCCCAAAATATATAGTCTTTTTTCAAATTTGATAATTGCATTATTCCACTTCCTGAAGGTATTTGTAGTGTTGAAGATGATGGCGATGGAGTATTAGAAGTATTTGTTCTTAATCCGAATAATTTACTTATAATTTTTTTATACTTATAACCTCTATTGCCGTGTACTTGTCTCTGTGAATTATGATCAATTCTATGAGCATTAGTGTCATGTAATATAGTCCTGTAGTTTTTTAAATCTTCATTGGTGTAAACTTGTTTATCAGGGTTTTTCTTAAATATAAGCTCATATAACCCATTTGTTCCTTCGAAGGTTTTATTTTTAATTTCTATATCTTTACCGATAAGGTTTAACTCACTATTACCGATGTACATTTTTCCATCTTTTGAATGTACACCATAGGTTTTATCAAGGGTGTTGGAATTATTTAGAAATAAATCTATATATTTTTTAGGTGTGTCATGAAATTGTTCTTGTGACAAGCGTTCTGCAAAGCTACTACTACTATGGCTTGACTTGTTCTTTGTTCTTTTTGGAGTAGTATTACTATCGACGGAAAAAATTGGTGAATCATCATCATCATCATCAATAGAAGTTTTGGGGGTGGTGAATTCTTCATGAAAATGTTTCTTCTTATCATAATCATTATTTTCTTGTGATTGAGGATGTTCAAAATTGAGTTTTATTTTCTTTAAAGGACCATTTATAAGGTTATGTTGATCTTGTTTGATATTTGATTTTTTTACTAATTCGTTTAGTGGTTTCGTAAGAGGTTTAAGAGTTTCTTAAATTTGAGTTTCGTAAGCTTCCCTACCGATCTTAAGAGCTTTGTATTTCTTTCGTAGAGCATCTGTAGTTTTAATTAATTCCTTTGTTAGTTTTACATCTATATTCATCATAATGTAAACATTTATTTTTTCCTACAGAGGCAAGTGGTTAAAAGTTTCGAAGTTGTTGAAAGAATCGTTCAAAAAGTTTTAAACTGAATTTGATATTGAGATTACTGGTCTTAACTGAAGAATACTGGGTCTCAATCTGGGTGGAACTGCTTTTTACTGCTACTATCTGCTCGCTGTACTGCTCTGTACTGTTCTCATAGAACATTTCTATACATATGGTATTAAATCAAAAGTGTTATTTGTTTTATAACTTAAGAAAACAGTCAAAACCTTTTCTATAACGACCTTCATTCAAAGGACTATCCTTGTCAATTACCACAAATCCGTAATTTGTCTTCCAACATTCTGCACAAACAATTCTGAATATATTAAATGTCATATCTGAATTAACATGATCATTATATATATGTTTTAGATTCATATCGTCCTGTTTGAAGATGATTAGTAAATTCGCATTGTCTCGAATTAAGTGTTTGGGTATTCTTGTATAAGTTTGGCATAAGTAAAAACTATCAATATGATGATGCCGTCCCATACTGAAGTAAACTCGAACTGTGTCTTGTTTTTCACAGGCAATATCGTCAAAAATAAATATAGAATTTGGTTTAGCCTCTTCGGGTGAAATAACATCACTGTTATTGGCAAAAGTGAAGAAACCCATATTTTTAATAGGTTTTATGGCTTTTCGTAAAAACTCATACTTTGGCTGATGTAAGGATTTAGAATATATATAGATATTTTCAAATTTTAATCCATTTGGATGTTGTAACAAACTCATCATGACATTTGTTTTTCCGCAATTTGAGGGACCAGTAATTAACCCTCTTATACTATGAGGGAATAGTTTGCCATGTTTTTTTCTTTCAATATTGTTAGCCAGTTCCATATTTATTACTGGTAACTGGCATTGTTGTTTAACGAAACGCATAGTTATTAAAACTAAATGATTTTCTATAAATGACAAGTTTATATTTTAAAAGTGTCATATGACAATCCAACCATTCTTACGCTAAGATAATCATTTAAAATGATTGATTATTCCAAAAAATCTATCTGTCGATCAAACATTGTGAAAGGAAAAGGTTTATTAAATACTTTAATAAACAAACTACCTCTTGAACTACATTTACCTGGTTATCAATACTGTGGACCTGGAACAAAACTCCGACAACGTCTAGCTCGAGGGGATCCGGGAATTAATTTGCTTGATCAAGCGTGCAAGGAACACGATATATCTTATTCTAAATTTAAAAATACATCTGATCGACACATTGCCGATAGGATTTTGACTGAAAAAGCTTGGCAACGAGTTCAATCCGGAGACGGTAGTATAGGTGCAAAGGCAAACGCACTATTGGTTACCAATCTTTTGAAGGCAAAAACAAAATTCGGTATGGGTTGTTCTAAGAATAAAGACAAAAAGCCTAAGAAAAAAGCGAAAAATAAAAAAGAAAACGACAATAAGTCAAATTTAGGTAAAAATGCTAAGCAACTCTCATTTAGAAAAATAATAACAGTTATTGGAAATATTATTAAACGTAAAAGACCTTTCAATCTGGAAAAGGCAATCCAAATAGCCATATCATCTGCTAAGAAAACAGTAAGAAAAAACAGTAATAACATTAAGACACCCAGAGTTATTTCTGTACCGAAAATTGGTGGTGTAATTCCATTTCTTGTACCGTTGTTTGCTGGACTTTCAGCTCTTGGAGCTTTAACGGGAGGTGCTGCAGGCGTAGCAAAAGCTGTCAACGATATAAGCATTGCTAAAAAAGATTTAGAGGAGAAAAAGCGTCATAATCAACAAATGGAATCCATTGCAGTAGGTCAGGGCTTATACCTTAAACCTTATAGAAAAGGGTTTGGACTTTATTTAAATCCACAGCCAAAAAACTTCTAAGTTCGCTACCCAATCGTGCATTAAATGAAATAGATTTGAGAAATTTTGCAAGGAAATTCATTCCGAATTTTCGAGGAGTTTTCATGAGAGATAATTTACCAAAAACTAAACCTTTGAAAAACGAGTGTGGAATTGTAAATCTAGACTCATCAATTGGCCCTGGAACACACTGGGTAGCGTATTATAAAAAAGGCAACCAAATTGAATATTTTGATAGTTTTGGAAATCTTCAACCTCCTATTGAAATTATTAATTATTTGGGTGAAAAAATTAATTATAATTATACAAAATACCAAGATTATGACTCTTTTAACTGTGGTCATTTATGTTTAAGATTTTTATATGAATGTTATTTTCAATAAATAAAGTGTTTTATATACATTGGCTTTCATTGTGTTTTTCATCATCATCATGGCAATGACACTTACACTGAGCGGGAGAACTTCCCTTCTATCAGCTGAATATTTTCCACCGCTGAACTTGGATAAAGACTATGTTTGTGGATTGATTGATTTTCACACGTACAACTCTATACCGAATGTTGATGCGAATAATAATTTGTTTCATGTGGGCGAATATGAAATTGAAATCCCAATAGGATCGTATGAAATTGATGCTATTGCAGAATATATATCCGAAGAATTATTATTGCGAAATTCCTCCATTATTATTGCAATAGAAGCAAATAATAACACAATGGAATGTCAAATCCAATGCAACGAGAACATATATTTCAATAAGAACAGAACCATAGGAAAATTATTGGGTTTCAGTAAACGTGTTAGACCCAGAAACAGGGTCAGGGTATAAAATCATTGAAGTTCCAAAAAATGTCATCTATCTACCTGTGAATGTCAAACGAGTAAGTACTATAACATTAAAACTAGTGGACCAGAACGGAGACTTAATAAATTTTAGAGGAGAAAGAATAACTGTTCGATTACATTTAACCCCAATATTAGAATAATGATAATCTACAATAATTATTTAACAGATATCAAAGGTAACCATTTAACTAGTTCTTCCCGAACATCAACACTGTCAACACTTAAGTTATCACCTGAAAATAAAGCCTATCTTCTGTCACTGGGATTCAAATTAAAATAAATTTACAATATGAACGATATATTAAATATTACTCAAGGACCCATTTTTGATAATAGCATATCTAAGTTTGAGTACCATTGTTACTCACCATTTCTTCAGTCCTTCAATCCGAGTGATGAAATACGTATTCCCATACAACAACAAGACTTATGTATATTACCTAGTGAAAGCTATATTTATATAGAAGGGAGTCTAACAAAAGCAGATGGAACTGTTTCAACAGGAAAATTAACTAATAATGCAATGGCTTTTCTTTTTGAAGAAATACAATATGAACTGAATGGAGTAAACATTGACAACAATAAAAATGTGGGAATAACATCGACCTTAAAAAATTATATTTCTTTAAACGAAAATGAAAGTAAGGGCTTGGAAAATGGATCATGGACTGGGGGTAGCAGCAGCAGTTTTTCTCTTGCATTGGGTACTTTTAATTTTTGTATAAAATTAAAATATCTGTTAGGATTTGCTGAAGATTATAAAAACATCATAACAAATGCAAGACATGAATTGATTTTAATTCGTACTCGATCTAATGAGAATGCTTATTTTTCTAAAGACAACGAAGAATTAAAACTTTCGATTTTTAAACTACAGTGGAGAGTACCACACATTACCTTATCTGATTCGAATAAACTTACATTATTGAAACAAATACAATCAAATCCAATTCAAATTCATTTTCGAAATTGGGAAATGTACGAATATCCAACATTACCAACCACCACTGATCATGTATGGACAGTTAAAACTTCAAGTCAGCTTGAGAAACCAAGATATATTATCATTGCTCTACAAACTGATAGAAAAAATCAACGAAATAAAGATGCTAGCATATTTGATCATTGTGATGTGAGCAATGTAAAAGTACATTTAAATTCCGAATCTTACCCTCGCGAAGATTTAAATGTTAAATATAAACTGGATCGATATGCTATTCTCTATGAAATGTATAGTAAATTTCAACAATCGTATTATCAACAACAATCAAATCCACTTTTATTTGTCGAGTTTAAAGATATCGCCCCAATTCTGGTTATTGATTGTTCTCATCAAAATGAGTCAATCAAAACGGGTCCTGTGGATGTAAAAATTGAACTTAAAACATTAACTTAGATTCCTGCTTCAACAACTATGTATTGTTTAATACTTCATGATCGCATAATCGAGTACAATCCATTGGCTGGAGAAGTTAACAAACTTATTTAAATTGGTGTCATAATCTATATTTTTTCAGTAGAAAAAGTGCATTTGCTTAGAACAGATCTAAACATGGATACCTGTTTTGTAGACTTTCAAGGTTTTAGAGGAATCAACAATGAGTTTATCTTAAAGGAAATGGCTGTGCTTTTTAATGGATATCACCAACATTTCATACTTACTCCACCATTTCACTCTAACTTTCTTCCGTCACCCCTCAAAAGACAAGCTCATTGGTTGCGTGAGTATCATCATGGTCTTACCTGGGAAGGAGGAGATACAGATTTTTGCAAAGATAAGTCATATCTTCGAAAAAAAATTAAAAATGTTGTTTACGTGAAGGGTAGAGAAAAGAAACATTGGCTACAAAAACTTATTAATAACGAAAATGTTGAAGTCATTAACCTTGAAGATCTTAACTATAAGTGTCCTAATTTAAAAGAACTAAAAAGAATTTATCCAGATATAACTTTGAAATGTTGGTATCATGGAAAAATATGTGCACTCCAGAATGTTTATCTTTTGAGCAGATACATTAAAGAAGCTAAAAATTGTAATTAATATTTTCAAATAAAACAAAAAAAAACTTTTGCTTAAAATTTTAAATTATTTTTTTTATTTTAATATTTGCATAAAGTGTGACTTTTTATTACTATAATGATTATTATGATGATGATGATGATGATGGTGGGTTGGGTTTATTTCTTTTATATCCGTACGGCAGAGAACTGTGATCGTCGAAAAATTGACGTTTTTCAGCTCTTGGTTTATATGTCTTGACTTCTTCTACAGTAACTACCTGATGTTCTATGGTACGTCGTATATTGTTAGACTTTATGACAATACTTTCTTCAGAATCTTCTTGTATAGAAGAATTTAAAACCGATTCTTTTATTGAATCGAAATTAATTTTTTGGGAAGATTCATAATTGAGGAAGATACCCTTCACTTTACAGACAGTGTGTTCTTTTTTATCCTTTGTGCTGTATACTTTGTAAGAATAATTTTTTGGTCC
This sequence comes from Philhelius pedissequus, assembly GCA_910595825.1. NCBI lineage: Eukaryota > Metazoa > Arthropoda > Insecta > Diptera > Syrphidae > Philhelius > Philhelius pedissequus. The sequence goes on along the minus strand of OU343164.1, from coordinate 34,593,820 downwards.
ACCACTTACAAATTCGGTAATGTAACTTCCTTGACCATAGCAATCCAGTTCGTTTGTCATATCACCGATAAAGTCTCCAGTAGGTGGATCGAATTCTCCTTGACGACAAACATAAATAACGGAATCAGTGTCGTAGTACAAAACTCTTTCCTGAAGTTTTTCTAAGTAGCTATATAATTTCAGGCGAGCTTGAGTTGTGGTATATGCGGCAATAGAAACATTAACAGTTGATAGAGTTTCAACTGCTTCTTCTTTCATTTCGAAGCTCATCACAATATTGTTTTCATTAATTGGTAGAATTTGTGAAACTTCTATAGATGGATGAGTAAGCAAATCAAACAAATCTGAAGGATTATTAATAATACAGGTTTTTTTTTGATTTTCTCTTTGTCCAAATTTACCCCAAAAAGAATTTAAAATCAGCTTGGCAAGTGATCTCTTGCCAGGATTATCTGTTATTTCGGAGTATTCCAACTTGATTTTTTCCTTCTCGAGAAAATCCGTAATATATTTGTTTTTATCCTCTTCAGATAAACATATATTTGGCCACCCTGAAGCTTCTTGCTTTATTTTAATGTATTTATTCATCATTGAGGTAAACAATCCTTCAGAACCTATAGTAGGGTTATATTGGATTACTTCGTATTCCCAAATTTCCATTATAGATAGTAGCTTATAACCCATTTCAATAGCTTTTACTACTTAGTCAATCACCCATGTTCCTAACAAGGCCCTCTGATCATCAGAATGGGTACAAACTCTTTCCTTAGTTTTTTCACTGCTACAGGTTCTACACAATGAAAACATTAGTTTATTGTTCTGTTTTTGGGGTAAGACAGGGTGAAATAAGTTTTCTGGTGGCAGAATTTTACATTTAATGAGCCCATTGATGCCATCAAGTTGCATATTAGAGCAAATATCATCATTACTTGTATGAACTTTTGGATGTCCAACGGGAAACTTCCCATTTTTACATACCCAGGGGTATAGTGAACATACATCAATGTATTTTATTTGCTCACCTTCCTTACACTTGTAGTAATTAAATGTATTCCCAGTTCTTCCTCCAAAGAAACCATCTCGTGGATTTAACGGGGCATTCTGTACTAGTGGGTGATTGTTTAAGAAATGTAACTCTTCATCTTTTAGAAAACTTAGTTGGGTCTCAAATTCACAACTCCACTTTTCGATCACTTCATAATTAAACGATCTCAAACGTGCTGTTTTGGCCATCGTTCTCTCGTATCTGTAATTCAACGTATCGTGTTGTTCTTTATCAGAAATACTCCATCGCCATCATCTTCAACACTACAAATACCTTCAGGAAGTGGAATAATGCAATTATCAAATTTGAAAAAAGACTATATATTTTGGGATAATCCCAATGAACTAATAGATCGATTGAGACTTCTTATTGGTTCACAACAAGCTGGACACAACAATCACTCTAACGAAATTATTTCAATCATTGAAGAACTTAAAGAAGCCAATATTATCGAATAATAATAAAAAAAAGATGAGTGTTGATAAATTTGGTCGTTTCTCAAATAGAACCCCACCCAGAGGACCAAGAGGAAAACAAGGAGAGCAGGGACCACCAGGTGTACAGGGAGAGCGAGGTTTGACTGGACCATCTGGAGAGGGATTCCTCAAAACAGAAAGCGGAGATTACAACATACACTTTAAACGGTTAAAAAATGTTCAAGAACCACAAGAACAGGAAGACGCTGCTACCAAAAAATATGTTGATGAAACATACGAACAACTTAAAGAATACATCCAATATGGAGTAGTTGAAAAATTTGAGAAACTACTGTTTGACACAATTGATAATAAGAAAAAAAAATCTGAAAATGAAATTGAAGACAATTCTATTAATTATTAAAACTTAAAACCAGTCATTATATAACTTTAGTCTTTAATCTATCTCCTCAGTGTGTGGAGAACTCAATCATTATGTCTAACATAGATTTTTTTATTAATTTTTGATGAAATTCTACAGTTTCTGAAAACAAATCATCATAATATACTGGAAGAACATCATGAAGAGCTTTTGAATTGTGTAATCTTTTTGAAAAGATTTATGAATGTATCTACTACAACATCAAAACATGGATGTCATTTCGATAACTGTCCATGGTCTTCAAACTTATGCAAAAATGGTCCAGATACATGCGTATGTTACATGCTTGAAAATAGACTGTTAAAAATAAAAAAACTGATGTCTTTGTATAAAAAAGATTGAAATAGTATGACTTAAACTTGTAGTTATTATATAGAAATATTTTTAATTAATAAAATGCATGAACAAATACTTTGTTTTTATCATTCAATAAAAAGATGAGTCAGAGAAACGTTGTTGTTGAAGAACTACATAAGCCTGCTCGAAGGAATTTTCCAAAAAGACGAGTAATTATTAAGGGTCTAGATGATTTATGGCAAGCCGACCTAGTCGAGATGGTTGTGTATTCACCCGAAAACGAAAATTATCGATATCTTCTCACAGTTATTGATACATTTTCTAAATTTGCTTGGACGGCTCCTATTAAAAATAAAACAGGAACGAGTGTCACTCAGGCTATGGAAGATATATTTAATAAAGGTCGTCACCCAAAAAATTTACAAACAGATGATGGAAAAGAATTTTTCAATGCATCGTTTCAAAAACTTATGAAAAAGTTTCAAATCAATCATTACTCTACATTTAGTGTTCTCAAAGCTTCCATTGTTGAACGATTTAATCGTATCTTGAAAACTTGGATGTGGAAAGAATTTAGTTTAAATGGTTCATATCGTTGGATTGATATTATAGAACAACTAACAAAAACGTACAATAATTCCAAACATCGTACGATAAATATGAAACCATCTGAAGTCAATGCTGCAAATGAAAAAATATTACTCTCCAAGATCTATAATCACATCAAAATACATATTACTCCAAAGTTTAAAACCGGGGATTTTGTCAGAATTAGTAAATACAAACATGTTTTCGATAAAGGATACACACCGAATTGGACCACATAAATCTTTAAGATAGCCAAAGTGCAACGCTCAAATCCAATAACGTACCTATTGGAAGATCACCAAGGACATCCCATTAAAGGAGGGTTTTATGAGCTTGAACTACAGAAAACTAAGTTCCCCGATACATATCTAGTCGAGGAAGTGCTTCAAAGGAAAAAAGATCGATTATTTGTTAAATGGCTCGGGTTTTCAGACGATCACAACTCTTGGATTCCTATACCTAAAATTAATAAATAAGACACATCTTTTTGTAATTTTTTTTTTTTTAATAAAAATCTTTATTGATATATACACTTATACATTTTTTTTCTTAAGAGATATTCATATGGTATGATTGTTTTAATGATTTGAAATTCAGTAATTCGACATCAGATTTGTATGCGAGATCCTCCTTCATAAAGACCTCAACTTCTCCATTACTTAATACTCTCTCAGTTTCATATTCATGATACTCATAACATTTAATGCTTAGAGTGCGCAAATTATAATTGCTATCATACGAACATCGAACAGTTAGTGCCTTAACTTCATCAAACTCAAGCTTGAAATGTCTATAAAAAACATCCTTACTTTGTATAATTCCTGATATTTCAGTTTCTTTTTTAATTAAGTCTTGCCTAAAACTCTCGATTGCTTCCTCTACGGTTACTATTTTTTTCTCCTCCAAAATTGTATTTACCACCGTTCTTGCTGTTGTTGAAGTCACTGTTGCATCATTTTGAAATGATGTTGTATCGGTTGTTGTTGTTGTGGTATTAAGAGAATTTTTACCATTTGTAAAGGTTAACAAACGAAACGATAAACCTATCTGCACAGTATCATTATTAGGTAAACTCAATGAAAAAGAGAGATTGTCAGTTATGTTTGCTTGTTGCAAATTTATATATATCATAAACTAATAAACATTACACTCAAATTTTAAATTTTATATAATTTTTATTCTATCTATATTCATCTCTCTCTCTCTCACATCTTTTATTCATATCTCATCTTGTATATATTAAAATACATTCGATTGAAATGATGTGTCATGAACTCGTTCAACTGTCTCTATTTCTATGTGATGACTGTCTGTTTTCTTTTTAAGTTTTTGAGGTTCATTAAGTAATTCAGCCTCACCAAATGGACAAAGCGATGGATATTCACCCTCTTTTCTCTTTACAGCATTCGAATGAGGTGTGATCGTTCCGCTCAATGTTAACTTCCCTCCTATAATATAATTTTATGTTTTATTCATTTCATTTTACTTTTTTTTTTTTTTTTTTATGAAAAGTAATATTCTCACCTAAAAGTCTAAACCGTACATGTTGCATAGATTGAAACTGCAACTTAAAACTCAGAATAGGCGATACGGTCTCACCCATTGTATATATATTCTACATAGTACTACCATGGAACATGAAAATCTGTTTATTAGCGCCGCTGCCCAGATGGCACTTGTGTCGAGATATTTACCTTTGCAGATATTTTTTTGAGAGCGTGGGCCTAAATAAAAGAGCGAAAAGAGGAGATGAAGTAGCTTAATTTGTTTTCATATACCAATTATGAATATAAGGAAGAAAACCAAATGTGGTGTATTTTTTTTTTGACATCACATTTGTAGTTTTATATTTTATATGGGGAAAAGGCAAGGAGGAATACAAAAATATAGGATACCATATGACTGGATTTTTTTCTTTTTGCTTGAATATAGCAATGTTAGTAATTTTGTTACTTCCATCGCTCATATAGAGTGTGCATACGTGAATACGTACCTAAAATGATACTTACGTACTATAAGTTTGGTACTGAATTTTTGGGGTAGGTTCTATGTGCAGGTATATACCTACATACAATTCTTTGGATTTTAGTTTTATGATTTGTATTTATTTGGTGATTTTGAGAAAATACAAATCTTGAATAGGTTAGTTAAAATAGGAAATTGTTCTAACAAATTTTAAGTAGGTATTAGATATTTTATTTATCTTTTTAGGGTTGATGTCAATAGGTACTTACGCAAAAGCGGCTCAGTCCCGCGTAAAAAAATCGTAGGTAACTTAAAATTTATTAAGTAAAAGATAAATTAACTTACATCCCTACCTACCTAACTAGTTTTCTTTATTTAAATATACCTAGGTTGCATGTGAGTTATGTATTTATATGGCCGTAAGCTAGGTCATGTTACAGGTGCTTTGCTGTTATAGGTATACCTATATTCAAGTTATTGTATGTTTTTTTTTCAAAATAATTTAAAGTTGTTAGGTAGGTATCGTAAACATTTTTTTTATAAAATATAAAGTACCTGTACCTACCTATAGGTATATTAAAACATAATTTAAAATAAAAACAAAATGAATAAATATTAAATGTGGTTAGGTAGATAGGTACATACGTATGTAAATATATTAGTATTTATTCGAAAATGAACTTAAGCAAAATAATTTAACTTTTTACTTGGGATATATTTAGGTAGGTACATTTGGTATGTATGTATGTATTTAGGTACAATTGGGTAAAGTAGGTATACTCCAAACAAATCGGACTTCAGATTTTCATAATAGAAGCTGAACGATTTTCTTCAAACTTGGTAGGTACCTACGTAGGCACATATACTTTTGTACATAGTATATCATTATGATAATCCAATCGAATCGGATAGTTTGAAGAACAAAAATAATTGACAATTTAATTTGGTTTTAGGTACATATGTAGGTAGGTATGAATGATGAAATAAATTATTTTTTTAACGATATTTTCCAATGCGGTTGTCATTACGAGTTTTATTGTGAATTATATATTGAGTTGGGTGAAATTATAATACATCTATAGGTAGGTACCTACATAAGTATAAAAGTGCAAAGTCTAACTTTTGAGTTACCAGCATTCAAAAGTTAAATCATTTGTTTTAAATACAAATACCTATAGAAAGATAAAATTAATTAAAATTAAATTATTGGGGCATATTCATAATAGCTGATAAATCCAGGTTTTACTAAACTACAGCTTAAGACAATTTTGGCTCAATGAATACAGACCGATTTTACTTACAATTTTTAATTTTATAAGCTTATTAACTTATTATACTACACAAATACCTTCAAGTATTTTGGAATGATAAACTTAAAAAAATAGAATCAACGCCCAAGAATTTAACTAAACCTAGGTTTAATTTAGACACAGTTTAAAAAAGACTATGAATACCTCCGATTGAATACAATTTAAAATAAAAAAGCCGTAACCAGATAAAAATAGGCATTGCTGCTACTTTTGTGAATGCATTAGTATGGGTTTTATTTTTTATTTCGTTTTAGGTATTCTTATTCTAATGTATCCTTGAACTTGAATGCCAATGCTTTTATATCAGCTGGTTAGGCAAGGTCGTTTGCGACCGAATCTGAGCAAGATAATATGACATGTACATACATACATATTAATGTCATAGGTACCTACACCCAGAGAAAAAACCTGTGTAAAATTGCCTTAAACGCCTTAGGTAATTTTTTTTGTATGGATGTTAGTTTCCGAACATAACTTAGCCTAGAACTAAGGTAATTTGAGTACGTCCTAGGTAAAGAAAAAAAGGCAAACTTACCTTAGATGATCTAGGTAAATAACATTTGATGTTTAACTTAGCTTTTTTGTAAGCAATGTTATTGGACGAGCATAACTTTGCCTATCACTAAGGCAATTTATGTACGTCCTAGGTAAATTAAAATTGGCTAAATTGCCGTAGAAAACTAAGTTGTTTTGAAAATAAATTTACTTAACTCACCAATGTTCCCGCCAATAATCTTTAATTTATTTATCTTAGGCCTAAGGTGAATTAACCTATGCACTAAGGCGATTTTACCGCCTGGGGTGTAGGCAATATTTTGTATCTGCGAAGGCAAGCAGCTTTTTTATATTAAGTCAAAGGCGTAGACGATATTTCAATAAGAAACGATTCACTCATTGATTAAAATAATAAAACAAGTCATAATCTTTATTTTAGAATCAAAATATTTGCTGATTTTTCTTTTAAAGCATCTCAAAATTAAAAGTAAAAATTTTTAATGATGGGTTTCAATTATAGCCATAACTGGCACCTAAATTTACAATGAGGTTGACATATGTCCCCCTGCCCTATCATCGGGTGGTCCATTTTTAATACCCGATGTTAATTGTAAATAAAACAAAAAGTTTGCAGAGAATTATCTTTTGTTTTTTTATTATGATGGATAGATCTATTACAATTATGTATGAAATAAAATATCGGCTAAATGCTCGCAACAGCTTCGGTGGCATTCGATGGTCCATATTTTCAATGAGGCATAATTGAGGCTCAATTTCGTTCATGTGCCGAATTATCTCATTCTTAAGCTCTTGAATTATTCTTGGATGATTCACGTTCAATTTTTCAATAAACCCAAAGAAAGAAGTCCAACAGTATCAAATATATAGTATAGCCGCCGCCAATTGACATTGCCACAACATGAGATAACACGGCCATTGAATTTCTCTCGCAAAAGAGCCGTTGTTTCGTTGGCTGTGTGGCTAAGTGGCACCGTTTTGTTGGAACCAAATATCGTACAGCTCCATTTCTCCAATTTCTGGCCACAAAAAGTCTGTTATCATCTCGCGATAGCGAACAGCATTCACGATTACTGCTTGGCCGACCACATTTTCGAAGAAGTATAAACCGCACCAAACAGTCACTCTCTGTTGATGCATCGGCTTCTCAACAATCACTCGTGGATTTTCATTTGCCCAAATGCGGCAGTTCTGTTTCTTGACGAATCTACTGAAGTGAAAGTGCGCCTCATCGCTAAAGATGATTTTTCACGAAGTGCACGAAATGCCCATTTTCGTAATACGCTTTAACAATCTTAACGCGCTGCTTAATTGTGTATCTCTCCATGGATGAATTTGTAAAAGACTGAATAAAAAAAAATGTCAAAAAAAGTTGGCCAAAAAATATAAAAATAAAAATATTTATTATATTTATACGATTTTAATACTCCAATTGTGGCCATCAATCATTGCACGCCACTCCCGCTGGCCATGAACATTGTCGGATGCATTAAAAAAAAAACACTGGAGTCTTAAAAATCCATGCCCATGCCAATGTGCGTTTGTGAATCCATTCCACTGGCAAAAACATGCTCATATAATCCATTCATAAAATTTCAATGTTTTGAAAACGACATGGTTTTTCGAAACATTAAAATAACTTAAATTTTTTTGAAGATTTAATATTCCGCCAAAGGGATATTAAATTTTCAAAAAAACTTAAGTTTTTGTTAAATTCAATATTCCGCAGAGGGATATTGAATTGATGTGAAGTTTAAAAAAAATCAAGCTTGTTTAAATTTATTATCATCTAGGTTATTTCGCAAATGGGTTATCTGTGTGAAAAATTAACGTTGTAAAATGTTTAATTTTTCCATTTTTTTGAAAAGTTAGTTTCTTTGAAAGTTCAATGTTTTGAAAACAAGATGGTTTTTGAATCATTGAAAGCCTATTTTTTTCGAATATTTAATATTTAGTTAGAGGAATATTAAATTAGAATCGTACAATATCCAAAATTGCTTGAGTTCAGAATTTAACAATTTTTTTCTGTAAGATAGTTAGAAAAATTACATATTCCGGCAGATTAAGAAAAGTTATAAATATCTCTTTCTTCTTTTTGTTTTCTTTTATTCAATAATTTGCAAATGGAAAATCAAATTATATCCAAAAGTTATCCAAAATGTTTGTCACTGATACGAAATATTTAACTTTAAGTTACAGGTATGTACGTCTTTACATTTATAGTATACAATTTGGTTACGTAATCTGTTTTGAAACATAACAAATTACCAGTCAATTTGCTAAACCAAAGTTTTAAATTAATAATAAAACTTATCTTGTTTGTTAATTTAGGCTTAAAAAATAATGTTCATTAGCATAAGTGGTATATCTATATATAATTGTCAAACTAAAACCAATATGCAAATTTGTAAACAAAATTAACAAAAAAAAGTTTTTCCTTTTACTTTAAAAGAAAAAAATTAATAAAAACATTTAAAATTAAATAAACTTTCTTTTTTTCAAGAACTTTTCTTTCACCTATGAGGAAAACTATCGTGGGCAGTAAGGCTTGTTTGAAAAACAAGATTTTAAGGTAAACAAAAAGATTTCAGGCCAAAACGTTGGGGTGGTTTACCTTAGATCCTAAGCTAAATCAACACGTCCCTGAGGTAGAATACTAGGTAAAATTAACTTAGATACTAAGTTGAATTGCCTTAGTATAGGCAAAAAAAATAAGGCAAACCAACCTAGAAAATAGGCTGATTCAGGCGCAAAACTAGGTAAAAATAAGATTTTTTTATCTTAGATCCTAAGCTAAATCAACACGTCCCTAAGGTAAATTACTACTTAGGTACTAAGTTGAATTGCCTTAGTAAAGGCAAAAAAATTAACCTAGGAAATAAGCTAATTCAAGCGCAAATCTAGGTAAAAAAATAATTCCTAAGGTAAATTAGCAGAGATCAAAACCAATTCAGTTTTAGCTTAGTTATTTAGGCTAACTTAGGTTAGAACTAAGCAAGCTCAGAATTGCCTTAGTCCTAGGGCAAGTTAGCCCCCGATTTAGGCTAATTTTACACAGGTGTACCTAATCTTATTAGATTTAAAATAGGTAGGTAGGTACCAATTAAATGTTTGTAAATGCATGCAATATTTTTATATGTAGGCATGTAGGCAGGTATTCCTTTTTGATTTATTTACATTACATTTTCAATTCAATTTAAAGCATGAAGTAGGTATTTTGGAATTTTTTTCATTGTACCTAGGTAGGTTCATTTTTAAATGAACGCATTAAATTTTTTTTCAAAAAATTTAAAATAGTTTTGCATATTCAAATTCTCGAACAATTTTTTTTTTCATTTGTTACATAGGTACATACATACATACAAATATTAGTCCATCTATGTTTGCAGGTATTACCTTCCTAACAAAAATAATTAAAATCCACAATAGGTATCTTATGCATTTGTTGGTAGGTTGGTACCTATGTATGTAACTAGGTATTCCTCAATTCATTATTGGCTGTAAACTTAATGGTTTAACTAGAATACCTTCTATCTAACAGCTTTAATTGTTACCTACATTAAAGGTGTTAGCAACAATAGCAACTTTGTACGGTGCATTTTATTATTATAACAATGCATTTTTTTACTCACGCAGGTACATTATACCTATATTTTCAGCTGAAAAAAAAACTATGTAGGTACGAGTACCTACCTACATACATACCTATTTAAAAGTTTATTTAATCAAGCAATGTGTATGTGGTCCTTGTACCTACATACAATATATTGTTTGAGAAATGTGTACCTACGTACCTACATATATTCAATTTAGGAATTTATTGTCATTTATATACCTCATTCAATTTTTGCTTGCGATTATAGTACTATAAGGCAAGTTATGCACTCGTAAAAAAATTCTAACAATCAAACGTGACATTACGACCATAGAGAAGCCTAAAAAAGTGATCGATAAAAAATAACCGTTCGTCTGTCTGTCTGTCAGTCTGCCCGTCTGTATGTATAACGAGCTGCAGCCTAAACGGCGTAAGCGATTACCTTCAAATTTGGGAAATATTATTTTTAGACCTAAAAATAACTGTACCTGCCATGATGACCTTGAAGAAAAATCTTATTTTTCATCTAAAGGTGTTCTTGGTTATTGCGAGAAACCGATTAAAGTGATGGTTTTGGCAGTTTTTATAAGTTTAAAAAAACGATTCTTACCCACCTATACAGCATTCACTTTTATTTATTCATATGTATGTACATATCTACATTCCTAGGTTCTCTATATATAGGTAGATACATATTACCCTCCTAATTTTCATAATTCAAATCCATTTAAATATACATTCGTAGGTAGGTACCTATGTAACCATTCCTTGAATCATGCATTCGACTATTCATTACACTAAGAATCAAGGTAAACTTACCTACATATCCTTTGAAAATGTATAGGATAACTAGACTACCTACCTATACCTACCTACTAACAGCGTCAGTGATTAGCTACATTAAAGTTGTTAAAGTTGTTAGCTACATGAGCAAGTTCGTAGGATGCAGTGGTGCATTTTATTTTAAATTGGATATAGGTATGTATAATATTTATAAATTTGAATAATAATTTTTTTGCGATACCTAACATGCATTGCTTGTAATAAATTTTTTTCTTTTGTTTCATATAATTAACTTTTTGATCTTATAAGCAGATTATGGTAGGTAGGTACCTATTTAAATATCGAAATGTAGGAACATACCTACAATACCACAACACTTTATAAAACAAAAATTAAAAAAATACCAAATGCGCACGAAATCAAAAAAATCCTTTTTTTTACTCACAACCGACGGCAAAACAATCAACACCACGTACCTACAATGCCGAAAATCTTCACTTGGTTAAAATGAAAACAAATTGATATATAGTACCTAAACAAAAGTAGGTCCAACGGGATATCTACAAATTGAAATTGGAATATTCTTCCTATATAGATATTTTCTTCAGTTTATAATAAATGTGAGGAAAGAAAAATGCAAAAAGTATATTTTCTTTTATTCTGCTTTACCTTTATGCATTCTTCTCCCTCATTAGCTATTTGTCTTACCTTATTTTTTATTTGTCAATCCTTCAAATTCTCCCTCTCTGAACTCTCTGAGAGTCTGCACAATCTGCAAGTTCTAGTTCCTAGCGGTGTCACCAGCGGGCGCCTCGGACGTTCCGCTTCATGATAGTACTATAGAATATATATACAATGGTCTCACCATTTCTTATATGAAACAAAACGCATTCGCTTCCATATTCTGGCTGTAGCATCAATTTTAATGTGTCAGTATAGAATATTACATCCGTAAATTTTATGTCCAACCATCCAGATTCACAGATACAAAATGTTTCTCCTTCCCTTAATCTTTCACACCAAAACATATTGTTTTTTCTACTTCCCCAATTAATGTTCTCTATATCAGAGCTGTTCTAAAACTAAACACTTAAGCCAAACGTTCTACCTTTTTTTTATGATTACCGCAATCATTGCTAGAATATAAATTTTTTTCTCACATATGTATGTAGGCATATAAACCCATTAAACAAAATACAAAACACAAATTACAATGAATCATAAAAAACATATTGTGATAACGCCATTACACATTTCTATAACTCACACTGGCACGCGCTCCTAACCGCAAAACATCAATACTGATAAGACATTTAAATTCTTATATTCTTATCATTTCTGAAAATTTCAAACTACAACCGCTTTTGAATAAGCATTATTACTATTATCATTTTATACAAGCGCCACCCGGCCGCACGCGTCACATGCCGCCAAACAAACTTCAAACAATTACTCGCCGCCAACATAACACTAAATCCTTATCGTCTCACCACAACTCATTGCCGTTACCGCAAAATTAACTACTTATCACATATCTCACTCAAACATAGTGCTATCTCTTTCTGGCTCGGAATTCCCAGACCATAATGCCCCCATTCCTACTTAGATGACACAGTTATATTATCTTTTTTAATAAAAAAAAAAGCTTAAAATCAGCCAACTGATAAAGAACACATTTCTAGTCATAAATACTATTTTCCCAGACCCATTTTTAATCTTTATCATTCTTACTTACGATAAAAAAACAATGGAATAATAACGCTCGAATTAAAAAAAAACCTATATTCAACCAACTGATATGATATGGATTTCTCAAAGTATCACATTCCCAACCATAAATATTACTTAGCCCTAACATGATTATTAGTTTTTATCATTCTCATAATTAAAAAAAAACCTAAATTCAACCAACTAACATGATATGGATTTAAGTATCACATTCCTAACCGTAAAAATTTATATACTTACAAACATTTTTAATAACAACAGCCTAAAATCATCCAACTGATAAAGTAACACATTCCTAGTCATAAATACTATTTTCCCTGGCCCATTTTTAATATTTATCATTCTTACTCACGATAAAAAAACAATGGAATAATAACGATCGAAATAAAAGAAACCTAAATTCAACCAACTGATATGATATGGATTTCTTAAAGTTTCACATGTCTAACCATAAATTCGAATTATAGATGACACAGTTATTAGTCTTTATCATTCTCACGGTTAAAATAAAAAAAAAAACTTAAATTCAACCGACTAATCAGATAGTGTCCGAAAGAATAAAAACCACCAATTAAACAACTGATATATGTGTTCCTTGGTGTTTTTCCTCATAGATATCAAAAAATTGTTCCTTATATGGAAAACCATATATACATTTAGGGGGTTTAAGTTTATGTTTAAATGAAAAAAAAATTATAAAAAGACCTACAAATTTTGTATTCTTTCAAAACAAAATTCAAAGTTCTAGACGACGCATTATTACAATGGCTTTTCCAATAATAAAAACCTATTTACTAGAAGAATTTGGCAAAAATTGTTGGGAGTACCAGCCGCTACAGGAGTACATTTGGAACCAGATGGTTGACAGCAACACCTTGGAACATCAGATAGCAATTGCTAAGCTGGTGGATGGCTTATACCATCAAGCCATTTCATGGGGGTTTGGTCTAAAACCTCCTCCTGCTCTAATTATTAAACTATCAAACATTACATTAAGTTAAATTTAAATTGTCTAAAATAAAATTTAAAAAAATATATATATATTTCATCATTATTCCTGTTTCATTTATATAAAGTTATCATCATCAAACTCAAGCCTAAAATGTATATAAAAAACTTCTTTATTTTGATTAATTCCAGATATTTTACTTTCTTTTCTAATTAAGTCTTGCCTAAAACTCACGATTGCCTCCTATACGGTTACTGTTTTCTCATCGAAAATTTTGTTTATAGATTTTGTTGTTGTTATTGTTGATGTTGTTGTTGTTGTGGTTGTTGTCTCACCCTCTGTGAAGGTAGAAATCTAAATGAGTCTGAGAATCCTTATTCTAAAAACTCTCCTTGCTTGCTATTTACCAGCGCCGCCGCCACGCATCGCACCCGCCCCGCATCCACAACGACCTAATCAGTTCATTGTGCCAACCACGGCAACGTGGTCTAGCCTCGTCAATGATGTGTGCGTCATCCAAGATATGGAGTATACATTTCTACAATTAAAAAAAAAAAAAATATATAAATAATTCTTAAGCCCCAAGTATATGATTCATACTACATAAAAACATTATTATCTCTTAGATCTTTAAATAACATGGCGATTACCATGAAATCACTTCTCAAGCAACATCATGCGATACTACTTTATTAGCAAGACCATACGACCAGTATATAGGCTATGCCGGTGATCCAGAACCCGCCTATTTATACTACTAGTATGTAATCATACAAAAACTGAATACAAATGTATCATTTAATTCGAAACTCACGTTTTTAGTTAATTTTTACTTGCGATTCTAGGTATTATAAGGCAAGTTATGCATTCGTAAAAAAAATTCTAACAATCAAACATGACATTACATATTTTTTTCCGTGGGTAGGTCTAAAACCTTCAAAAATCTCTATGAGGACCGAAAAACGCGTGCTCATAGGAGTGTGAGATTCTTACTGCACTAAAAACACCTCCTCCTCCCGATTGCAACTACATTAAAATTTATCTAGCAATTTGTTTTTAACGCATTTAATTAACGTGTTGCAGGTAACTACGGTGATAGTTCCTGCTTATATAGATCGGAAGGCTTTGTCCTTCGCAGCGTACTAAATTTGCCTCATCGATAATTTCGATTATAGTACTATTGCAGTGTTGTAATAGCCGTTTTCTATGATTTCGGGCAAAATTTTTTATTTCATCGCGAACCGTGGGAATCCCGAGATATCTGTAGAGATATTCTTTTCTAATGCACCAAGGTGCGCTTACAAATGATCTTAGGATTTTATTATCAAATGTTTGTAAGGTATTTAAATTAGAATCTCGCGTACAACCCCAGAGTTGTATACCGCAAGTCCAGACAGGCACCTGCCTGTACAAAATTAGCTTGTTTTCGATACTGAGCTTAGAGTGTTTCCCGAGCAACCAGTACATATCTCTGAGTTTATTATTAAACTCTTCGCATTTCTTTTTACATGCGGTTTCCATTTAATTTCGCGTCTAGAGTCATTCCGAGATATTTTGCGGAACGGAACTTGAACCGTATTAACAAATACCGGTAATCGATTAATTTTCTTATACGTAAAATCTACATGGACTGATTTTACTTCGTTGAGCGATATCCGCCATGTTTTTGTCCAATCATTGACATTATTCAGAGCTTTTTGTAATTTTGTCGTAGATTCATTTATCGTTTGGCCCACTGCTAGTATTGCAGTGTCGTCAGCAAACGTGGCTACGATAGTGTCTTCTGTTTGAGGTATATTACGTGTAAATAATAGGTACAATATTGGACCTTAAACACTTCCCTGTGGTACCCCACCCACTATTTCTTTGAGATACGAGTAATAGTTTCCATGTCTTACTCTAAAAAGTCAATATTCTAGATATGCTTTTAGAAGCGTATAAAGTGCTTTAGGCAGAATTTGTCTTAATTTAAAATTTAGGCCTTCTTGCCACACCTTATTATTAAAACCGCCGAACAAATTTTCTTTTCTTCAAGAGTTTTCTCAATGACGTCAGTGATCCTATGCACTTGGTCAATTGTCGGTCGAATGCTTGCTTCTAAATCCGAACTGATGTTCAGGTATTAGGCGCTTTTCTTCTAATATTAACTGCGGGCGCAGAAGTAATATTCTTTTAAAGACCTTAGATATTACTGGCAGAAACGAAATAGGTCTATAAAATTTCTTATCATGTGATCAGGAAAACCTGGTTTGAGAATCATTATAACTTCCGCAACCTTCTATTGGCTCGGAACGTACTTTAGCTTTAGAGTGGCATTTATTATAGAAAAAGATTAATTAACCCTTTGCGAGGAAGCATTTTGAGAACATCGGCCGTAATTAGGACATATCCCGGAGCTTTCTTATACTTAAGCTTTCTTATTTCTCTACTTAATTCGTCAAGTGTAACATTTCTTGTAATGTAATTTTCTCTTGAGTTAGAACTTATATTTAAGTTTTCGTTGAGTACTTGCCCATCAAAATTTTTAAATGTGTTCTCCAGGTAATCCGAGAAAACCTTCGCTTTCTCTTTGTCGCTTTTTGCCCATTCGTTTTGATCATTCTTAATCGGAGGCGCTAGGAGCTTTGGTTTCTTCGTTACTTTAACAGCTTTCCAGAGTGAGTAGTTGGATTCTTTTCCTGCTGTCAAGCTTTCAAGATAATTTCCAACTTCAGAATTTTTGAATTCTGCTATCGTTTTTTTCAGTAAATTAAACAAGCGAAGCGATTTAAATTTACCTTGTGTTGAGGAGCTCGAGTTTGCTGCCATTTCTTACGTGCTTTTCGTTTTTCTTTTACTAAATCTTTTATTTCCTGCTGATATTTTAGGTTTCTAAAGCGCGGTATTTCTCTTTGGTATGGGGTGTTTTTCCATGTGGCTTGTTGTTCGATATTGACGAAGTTATCTACTGCGTTTTCAAGTTCGAGAGGAATTTGTAGTGAAACCGTTAATTCAACGTTATCCTCTATATCTTTCTTAAAACCTTTCCAGTTGGTTTTCCCATTGGTTAGCGTGGGTGGTTTTTCATTTTTAACAAGATTTTCGCTCATAGTGAGAGTAACGGCAGAATGATCTGAGAAAAGATCAAAGCTTTCTGTTATGCTAATTTTATTTGAGGGTATTCCCTTGACCACAAAAAAATCAATAAGGCCATGTATTTTCGATGGATCTGTCGGCCAGTAAGTCGGGTTGCCAGTCGAATGAAAATCGCAATTATATTCAATTACTGTTTCGTAGAGCATTCGACCTTTTTGAGAAATAACTCTAGATCCCCAAAAGCTGTGCTTCACATTAAAGTCCCCACCAAGAATAAAATTTTATTTAAGTAACTTTAGCACGTTCATAAATTCATTCTTTTCAATTTTAGATCGTGGAGGACAGTATATGGAAGATATGTTTAGAACAACATTCTGAGTTCTAACCTGTACACCGATTAATTGCATTGATTCAGCCTCCATTTCTGGGCCTATCGTGTGTTCGATGCCTTCTTTTATAAATAAAGATGACCCACCTCTTGCTTTGTTCAAATGGAAAGTTTTCGTGAAAGATCCTGAAAGTTGTCGTCTCCTGTCGCGAAAACTAAACGAAGAGAATGTGGAATGGCACACTTATGAAAATAAGTCGGAAAGACCTTTACGTGTTGTAGCGAGACGTTTGCACCCATCATGTCCACAAGACGATATTATTGACGATCTAAAGAGGAACTATAAGGTCTTAGATGCTGTGAATATCGTCAAAAAAGAAACACAAAAAAAAGATGGCGAAACAAATGTGGTACAGCGTGGTCTTCCACTATTTATTCTTACTTTTGATAAGGCAGAGAAAATAGACGATATTTACAAAATTAAAACAATCCTCAATATTGTTGTTAAATACGAAGCTTTAAGAAAGAGTTCAAGACTGATTCCGCAGTGTAAACGTTGTCAAGAATTCAATCAAACGCAAGCTTATTGCAATAAAGAACCTAGGTTTGTAAAGTGCGCCGGAAATCATCTTACTATAGACTGCATCTCAGATAGCAAAAGTGCAGCAACGTGCATAAATTGTAATAAAAGTCATCCGACCAACTATAGAGGCTGTGAAGTAGCAAAAGAATTACAAAAACGGCGATCAAAATCTACGCAGTCACAAAGAAAACCCCCAATCCAAGTAGAAAAGCAAGTTCTTAAGACCTCTAAGAGGTTAAATGCACAAATACCCAAAGCAAAAGATCAATCAACACAACCAGAGCAAACTCCAAAGATAGGTGGTGTAAACAACTATGCCCAAATAACGGCTAAGAACATACCTTTACAAAAAGATACTGCTAGTGATCCACTCACGAACGTCTTAAACATAATCCTTTCGAAAATTGAGGAGCAATGTGGTACAAATAAACTTATATTTGATATGCTAACTAAACTCGAAAACAGTTTTCGGCCAAAACGCCCTACAAAAAGAAAAACATGATTATGAAATGATTACAAGGATTTAGAAGCTGAGGTAAATTTACACTCAGAACAGTTACAACCATCGAAATCCAGCAAGTTGTTTTGGAAATGAGAGCCTTGCGTAAGTACTGATTTCAAGATTTTTCTTGATATAAGTAGAAATTTCTTGGGTTTGCTACATTGGACAAGCTGTCATTTCCAAAGTACTTTCTTGATCTCGGTGATTTAAACTGTTGTGAGTTTTAATTTATGTCAGCTTGTAAATTCTTGAAAGCGTTTTCAATTCGAGCAAATATTTAAAAAAAATGTATCTGAAAGTAATTTTGTAATTTTTAATTTTTTTTAAAACACGAAAAAACTACTTTTAGATAGCAATTTTTCAAAATAATTGTTTGATTATAAAATGATTACAAGGATTTAGAAGCTGAGGTAAATTTACACTCAGTAGTTTGGAAATGAGAGCTTTGCGTAAGTACTGATTTCAAGATTTTTTTAGATATAAGTAGAAATTTCTTTTATTTGCTACTTTGGACAAGCTGTCATTTACAAAGTACTTGCTTGATCTCGATGATTTAAGCTGTTGTGAGTTTTAATTTATGTCAGCTTGTAAATTCTTGAAAGCGTTTTCAATTCGAGCAAATATTTCAAAAAAATTGGATCTGAAAGTAATTTTGTAATTTTTCATTTATTTTAAAACACGAAAAAACTACTTTTAGATAGCAATTTTTCGAAATAATTGTTTGATTATAAAATGGTTGCAATGATTTAGAACCTGAGGTAAATTTACACTCAGAACAGTTACAATCATCGAAATCAAGGAAGTAGTTTGGCAATGAGAGCTTTGCGTAAGTACTGATTTCAAGATTTTTTTGGATATAAGTAGAAATTTGTTGGATTTGCTACTTTGGACAAGCTGTCATTTCCAAAGTACTTGATTGATCTCAATGATTTAAACTGTTGTGAGTTTTAATTTATGTCAGCTTGTAAATTCTTGAAAGCGTTTTCAATTCGAGCAAATATTTAAAAAAATTTGGATCGGAAAGTAATTTTGTAATTTTTAATTTTTTTTAAAACACGAAAAAACTACTTTTAGATATCAATTTTTCAAAATAATTGTGTGATTATAAAATGATTAAAAGGATTTAGAAGCTGAGGTAAATTTACACTCAGTAGTTTGGAAATGAGAGCTTTGCGTAAGTACTGATTTCAAGATTTTTTTGGATAGAAGTAGAAATTTCTTGGATTTGCTACATTCGACAAGCTGTCATTTACAAAGTACTTGATTGATCTCGATGATTTAAGCTGTTTTGAGTTTTAATTTATGTCAGCTTGTAAATTCTTGAAAGCGTTTTCAATTCGAACAAATATTTCAAAAAATTTGGATCTGAAAGTAATTTGTCATTTTTTTTAAACACGAAAAAACTAATTTTAGATAGCAATTTTTCGAAATAATTTTTTGATTACAAAATGATTACAAGGATTTAGACGCTGAGGTAAATTTACTCTCAGAACAGTTACAATCATCGAAATTAAGCAAGTAGTTTGGAGATGAGAGCCTTGCGTAGGTACTGATTTCAAGATTTTTCTTGATATAAGTAGAAATTTCTTGGGTTTGCTACATTGGACAAGCAGTCATTTCCAAAGTGCTTGCTTGATCTCGATTATTTAAACTGCTGTGAGTTTTAATTTATATCAGCTTGTAAATTCTTGAAAGCGTTTTCAATTCGAGCAAATATTTTAAAAAATTTGGATCTGAAAGTAATTTTGTAATTTTTCATTTTTTTTTTTAAAACACGAAAAAACTACTTTTAGATAGCAATTTTTCTAAATAATTGTTTGATTATAAAATGATTACAAGGATTAAGAAGCTGAGGTAAATTTACACTCAGTAGTTTGGAAATGAGAGCTTTGCGTAAGTACTAATTTCAAGATTTTTTTTGGATATAAGTAGAAATTTCTTGGATTTGCTCCTTTGGACAAGCTATCATTTACAAGGTACTTGCTTGATCTCGATTATAAACTGCTGTGAGTTTTAATTTATTTCAGCTTGTAAATTCTTGAAAGCGTTTTCAATTCGAGCAAACATTTCAAAAAATTTGGATCTGAAAGTAATTTTGTAATTTTTCATTTTTTTTTAAAACACGAAAAAACTACTTTTATATAGCAATTTTTCTAAATAATTGTTTGATTATAAAATGATTACAAGGGTTAAGAAGCTGAGGTAAATTTACACTCAGAACAGTTACAATCATCGAAATCAAGCAAGGTGTTTTGGAAATGAGAGCTTTGCGTAAGTACTGATTTCAAGATTTTTTAGGATATAAGTAGAAATTTCTTGGATTTGCTACAATCGACAAGCTGTCATTTCCAAACTGCTTGCTTGATCTCGATGACTTAAACGTTTTTGAGCTTTAATTTATGTCACCTTGTAAGTTCTTGAAAGCGTTTTCAATTCGAGCAAATATTTAAAAAAATTTGGTTCTGAAAGTAATTTTGTAATTTTTAATTTTTTTTAAAACACGAAAAAACTACTTTTAGATATAAATTTTTCTAAATAATTGTTTGGTTATAAAATGATTACAAGGATTAAGAAGCTGAGGTAAATTTACACTCAGAACAGTTACAATCATCGTAATCAAGCAAATAGTTTCGAAATGAGTGCTTTGCGTAAGTACTGATTTCAAGATTTTTTTGGATATAAGAAGAAATTTCTTGGGTTTGCTACTTTGGACAAGCTGTCATTTCCAAAGTGCTTGCTTGATCTCGACTATTTAAACTGTTGTGAGTTTTAATTTATGTCAGCTTGTAAATTCTTGAAAGCGTTTTCAATTCGAGCAAATATTTAAAAAAATTTGGATCTGAAAGTAATTTTGTAATTTTTCATTTTTTTTAAAACACGAAAAACTACTTTTAGATAGCAATTTTTCTAAACAATTGTTTGATTTCAAAATGATTACAAGGATTAAGAATCTGAGGTAAATTTACACTCAGAACAGTTACAATCATCGAAATCCAGCAAGTTGTTTTGGAAATGAGATCCTTGCGTAAGTAGTGATTTCAAGATTTTTCTTGATATAAGTAGAAATATCTTGGATTTGCTACATTGGACAAGTTGTCATTTCCAAAGTACTTTCTTGATCTCGATGATTTAAACTGTTGTGAGTTTTAATTTATGTCAGCTTGTAAATTCTTAAAAGCGTTTTCAATTCGAGCAAATATTTAAAAAAAATTGTATCTGAAAGTAATTTTGTAATTTTTCATTTTTTTTAAAACACGAAAAAACTACTTTTAGATAGCAATTTTTCAAAATAATTGTTTGATTATAAAATGGTTACAATGATTTAGAACCTGAGGTAAATTTACACTCAGAACAGTTACAATCATCGAAATCAAGGAAGTAGTTTGGCAATGAGAGCTTTGCGTAAGTACTGATTTCAAGATTTTTTTGGATATAAGTAGAAATTTGTTGGATTTGCTACTTTGGACAAGCTGTCATTTCCAAAGTGCTTGCTTGATCTCGATGGTTTAAAGTGTTGTGAGTTTTAATTTATGTCAGCTTGTAAATTCCTGAAAGTGTTTTCAATTCGAGCAAATATTTCAAAAAATTTGGATCTGAAAATAATTTTGTAATTTTTCATTTATCTTAGAACACGAAGAAAATACTTTTAGATAGCAATTTTTCGAAATAATTGTTTGATTATAAAATGATTACAAGGATTTAGAATCTGAGGTAAATTTACACTCAGTACAGTTACAAAAATCGAAATCAAGCAAGAAGTTTGGAAATGAGAGCTTTGCGTAAGTACTGATTTCAAGATTTTTTTGGATAGAAGTAGAAATTGCTTGGATTTGCTACATTGGACAAGCTGTCATTTCCAAAGTATTTACTTGATCTCGATGATTTAAACTGTTGTGAGTTTTAATTTATGTCAGCTTGTAAATTCTTGAAAGCGTTTTCAATTCGAGCAAATATTTTAAAAAATTTGGATCTGAAAGTAATTTTGTAATTTTTCATTTATTTTAAAACACGAAAAAACTACTTTTAGATAGCAATTTTTCGAAATAATTGTTTGATTATAAAATGGTTACAATGATTTAGAACCTGAGGTAAATTTACACTCAGAACAGTTACAATCATCGAAATCAAGGAAGTAGTTTGGCAATGAGAGCTTTGCGTAAGTACTGATTTCAAGATTTTTTTGGATATAAGTAGAAATTTGTTGGATTTGCTACTTTGGACAAGCTGTCATTTCCAAAGTGCTTGATTGATCTCGATGATTTAAACTGTTGTGAGTTTTAATTTATGTCAGGTTGTAAATTCTTGAAAGCGTTTTCAATTCGAGCAAATATTTAAAAAAATTTGGATCTGAAAGTAATTTTGTAATTTTTCATTTTTTTTAAAACACGAAAAAACTACTTTTAGATAAAATTTTTTCTAAATAATTGTTTGGTTATAAAATGATTACAAGGATTAAGAAGCTGAGGTAAATTTACACTCAGAACAGTTACAATCATCGTAATCAAGCAAATAGTTTCGAAATGAGTGCTTTGCGTAAGTACTGATTTCAAGATTTTTTTGGATATAAGAAAAAATTTCTTGGGTTTGCTACATTGGACAAGCTGTCATTTCCAAAGTGCTTGCTTGATCTCGACTATTTAAACTGTTGTGAGTTTTAATTTATGTCAGCTTGTAAATTCTTGAAAGCGTTTTCAATTCGAGCAAATATTTAAAAAAATTTGGATCTGAAAGTAATTTTGTAATTTTTAATTTTTTTTAAAACACGAAAAACTACTTTTAGATAGCAATTTTTCTAAACAATTGTTTGATTACAAAATGATTACAAGGATTAAGAATCTGAGGTAAATTTACACTCAGAACAGTTACAATCATCGAAATCCAGCAAGTTGTTTTGGAAATGAGAGCCTTGCGTAAGTAGTGATTTCAAGATTTTTCTTGATATAAGTAGAAATATCTTGGATTTGCTACATTGGACAAGTTGTCATTTCCAAAGTACTTTCTTGATCTCGATGATTTAAACTGTTGTGAGTTTTAATTTATGTCAGCTTGTAAATTCTTAAAAGCGTTTTCAATTCGAGCAAATATTTAAAAAAAATTGTATCTGAAAGTAATTTTGTAATTTTTCATTTTTTTAAAACACGAAAAAACTACTTTTAGATATCAATTTTTCAAAATAATTGTTTGATTATAAAATGGTTACAATGATTTAGAACCTGAGGTAAATTTACACTCAGAACAGTTACAATCATCGAAATCAAGGAAGTAGTTTGGCAATGAGAGCTTTGCGTAAGTACTGATTTCAAGATTTTTTTGGATATACGTAGAAATTTGTTGGATTTGCTACTTTGGACAAGCTGTCATTTCCAAAGTACTTGCTTGATCTCGATGGTTTAAAGTGTTGTGAGTTTTAATTTATGTCAGCTTGTAAATTCCTGAAAGTGTTTTCAATTCGAGCAAATATTTCAAAAAATTTGGATCTGAAAATAATTTTGTAATTTTTCATTTATCTTAGAACACGAAGAAAATACTTTTAGATAGCAATTTTTCGAAATAATTGTTTGATTATAAAATGATTACAATGATTTAGAATCTGAGGTAAATTTACACTCAGTACAGTTACAAAAATCGAAATCAAGCAAGAAGTTTGGAAATGAGAGCTTTGCGTAAGTACTGATTTCAAGATTTTTTTGGATAGAAGTAGAAATTGCTTGGATTTGCTACATTGGACAAGCTGTCATTTCCAAAGTATTTGCTTGATCTCGATGATTTAAACTGTTGTGAGTTTTAATTTATGTCAGCTTGTAAATTCTTGAAAGCGTTTTCAATTCGAGCAAATATTTAAAAAAATTTGGATCGGAAAGTAATTTTGTAATTTTTCATTTTTTTTTAAAACACGAAAAAACTACTTTTAGATATCAATTTTTCAAAATAATTGTTTGATTATAAAATGATTAAAAGGATTTAGAAGCTGAGGTAAATTTACACTCAGTAGTTTTGAAATGAGAGCTTTGCGTAAGTACTGATTTCAACATTTTTTTGGATAGAAGTAGAAATTTCTTGGATTTGCTACATTCGACAAGCTGTCATTTACAAAGTACTTGCTTGATCTCGATGATTTAAGCTGTTATGAGTTTTAATTTATGTCAGCTTGTAAATTCCTGAAAGCGTTTTCAATTCGAACAAATATTTCAAAAAAATTGGATCTGAAAGTAATTTTTCATTTTTTTTAAACACGAAAAAACTAATTTTAGATAGCAATTTTTCGAAATAATTTTTTGATTACAAAATGATTACAAGGATTGAGACGCTGAGGTAAATTTACACTCAGAACAGTTACAATCATCGAAATTAAGCAAGTAGTTTGGAAATGAGAGCCTTGCGTAGGTACTGATTTCAAGATTTTTCTTGATATAAGTAGAAATTTCTTGGGTTTGCTACATTGGACAAGCAGTCATTTCCAAAGTGCTTGCTTGATCTCGATTATTTAAACTGCTGTGAGTTTTAATTTATATCAGCTTGTAAATTCTTGAAAGCGTTTTCAATTCGAGCAAATATTTTAAAAAATTTGGATCTGAAAGTAATTTTGTAATTTTTCATTTTTTTTAAAACACGAAAAAACTACTTTTAGATAGCAATTTTTCTAAATAATTGTTTGATTATAAAATGATTACAAGGATTAAGAAGCTGATGTAAATTTACACTCAGAACAGTTACAATAATCGAAATCAAGCAAGGTATTTTGGAAATGAGAGCCTTGCGTAAGTACTGATTTCAAGATTTTTCTTGATATAAGTAGAAATATCTTGGAGTTGCTACATTGGACAAGCTGTCATTTCCAAAGTACTTGCTTGATCTCGATGATTTAAACTGTTGTGAGTTTTAATTTATGTCAGCTTGTAAATTCTTGAAAGCGTTTTCAATTCGAGCAAATATTTCAAAAAATTTGGATCTGAAAGTAATTTTGTAATTTTTCATTTTTTTAAAACAAGAAAAAACTACTTTTAGATAGCAATTTTTCAAAATAATTGTTTGATTATAAAATGATTACAAGGATTTAGAAGCTGAGGTAAATTTACACTCAGTAGTTTGGAAATGAGAGCTTTGCGTAAGTACTAATTTCAAGATTTTTTTTGGATATAAGTAGAAATTTCTTGGATTTGCTCCTTTGGACAAGCTGTCATTTACAAAGTACTTGCTTGATCTCGATTAGAAACTGCTGTGAGTTTTAATTTATGTCAGCTTGTAAATTCTTGAAAGCGTTTTCAGTTCGAGCAAATATTCCAAAAAATTTGGATCTGAAAGTAATTTTGTAATTTTTCAATTTTTTTAAAACACGAAAAAACTACTTTTAGGTAGCAATTTTTCTAAATAATTGTTTGATTATAAAATGACTACAAGGATTAAGAAGCTGAGGTAAATGTACACTCAGAACAGTTACAATCATCGAAATCAAGCAAGGTGTTTTGGAAATGAGAGCTTTGCGTAAGTACTGATTTCAGGATTTTTTCTTATATAAGTAGAAATATCTTGGATTTGCTACATTGGACAAGCAGTCATTTCCAAAGTGCTTGCTTGATCTCGATTATTTAAACTGCTGTGAGTTTTAATTTATGTCAACTTGTAAATTCTTGAAAGCGTTTTCAATTCGAGCAAATATAGCAAATTTTGTAATTTTTCATTTTTTTTAAAACACGAAAAAACTACTTTTAGATATCAATTTTTCTAAATAATTGTTTGATTATAAAATGATTACAAGGATTAAAAAGCTGAGGTAAATTTACACTCAGAACAGTTACAATCATCGAAATGAAGCAAGCAGTTTGGAAATGAGAGCTTTGCGTATGTACTCATTTCAAGATTTTTCTTGATATAGGTAGAAATTTCTTGGATTTGCTATATTGGACAAGCTGTCATTTCCAAAGTACTTGCAAATTTACACTCAGGACAGTTACAATCATCCAAATAAAGCAAGTAGTTTGGATATGAGAGCTTTGTGTATGTACTGATTTCAGGATTTTTTTTATATAAGTAGAAATTTCTTGGATTTGCTACATTGGATAAGCTGTCATTTCCAGTACTTGCTTGATGTCGATTATTTAAACTTTTGTGAGTTTTAATTTATGTCAGCTTGTAAATTCTTGAAAGCGTTTTCAATTCGAGCAAAAATTTCAAAAAATTTGGATTTGAAAGTAATTTTGTAATTTTTCATTTTTTTTAAACACGAAAAAACTACTTTTAGATAGCAATTTTTCGAAATAATTGTTTGATTATAAAATGATTACAAGAATTTAGAAGCTGAGTTAAATCTACACTCAGAACAGTTACAATCATCGAAATCAAGCAAGTAGTTTGGATATGAGAGCTTTGCGTATGTACTGATTTCAAGATTTTTCTTGATATAGGTAGAAATTTCTTGGATTTGCAACTTTGGGCATGCTGTCATTTCCAAAGTACTTGCATGATCTCGATAATTTAAACTTTTGTGAGTTTTAATTTATGTTAGCTTGTAAATTTTTGAAAGCGTTTTCAATTCGAGCAAAACTTTCAAAAAATTTGGATCTGAAAGTAATTTTGTAATTATTAATTTTTTTTTAAATACGAAAAAAATACTTTTAGATAGCAATTTTTCGAAATAATTGTTTGATTATAAAATGGTTACAAGGATTTAGAATTCGAGGTAAGTTTACACTCAGGACAGTTACAATCATCGAAATCCAGGAAGTAGTTTGAAAATGAGAGCCTTGCATAAATACTGATTTCAAGATTTTTCTTGATATACATAAGCAGAAATTTCTTATATTGGCTACATTGGACAAGCTGTCATTTCCAAAGTACTTGCTTGATCTCGATAATTTAAACTGCTGTGAGTTTTAATTTATGTCAGCTTGTAACTTCTTGAAAGCGCTTTTAATTCGAGCAAATATTTCAAAAAATTTGTATCTGAAAGTAATTTTGTAATTTTTCATTTCTTTTAGAACACGAAAAAAATACTTTTAGATAGCAATTTTTCGAAATAATTGTTTGATTATAAAATGGTTACAAGGATTAAGAATCCGAGGTAAGTTTACACTCAGAACATTTACAATCATCGAAATCAAGGAAGTAGTTTGAAAATGAGAGCCTTGCGTAAATACTGATTTCAAGATTTTTTTTATATAAGTAGAAATTTATTGGATTTGCTACATTGGATAAGCTGTCATTTCCAAAGTACTTGCCTGATCTCGATTATTTAAACGCTTGTGAGTTTTAATTTATGTCAGCTTGTAAATTCTTGGAAGCGTTTTCAATTCGAGCAAAAATTTCAAAAAATTTGGATTTGAAAGTAATTTTGTAATTTTTCATTTTTTTTAAACACGAAAAAACTACTTTTAGATAGCAATTTTTCGAAATAATTGTTTGATTATAAAATGATTACAGTGATTTAGAAGCTGAGATAAATTTACACTCATAACAGTTACAATCATCCAAATCAAGCAAGTAGTTTGGATATGAGAGCTTTGCGTATGTACTGATTCCAAGATTTTTCTTGATATAAGTAGAAATTTCTTGGATTTGCTACTTTGGACAAGCTGTCATTTCCAAAGTACTTGCATGATCACGATAATTTAAACTGTTGTGAGTTTTAATTTATGTCAGCTTGTAAATTCTTGTAAGCGCTTTTAGTTCGAGCAAACATTTCAAAAAATTTGGATCTGAAAGTAATTTTGTAATTTTTCATTTTTTTAGAACACAAAAAAAAATACTTTTAGATTGCAATTTTTCGAAATAATTGTTTGATTATAAAATGGTTACAAGGATTTAGAATCAAAAGGTAAGTTTACACTCAGGACAGTTACAATCATCGAAATCAAGGAAGTAGTTTGAAAATGAGAGCCTTGCGTAAATACTGATTTCAAGATTTTTTTTTATATAAGTAGAAATTTATTGGATTTGCTACATTGGATAAGCTGTCATTTCCAAAGTACTTGCCTGATCTCGATTATTTAAACGCTTGTGAGTTTTAATTTATATCAGCTTGTAAATTCTTGAAAGCGTTTTCAATTCGAGTAAAACTTTCAAAAAAATTGGATCTGAAAGTAATTTTTTAATTATTCATTTTTTTTTAAATACGAAAAAACTACTTTTAGATAGCAATTTTTCGAAATAATTGTTTGATTATAAAATGGTTACAGGGATTTAGAATCCAAGGTAAATTTACACTCAGAACAGTTACAATCATCGAAATCAAGGAAGTAGTTTGAAAATGAGAGCTTTGCGTAAGTACTGATTTCAAGATTTGCTATATTGGACAAGCTGTCAATTCCAAAGTACTTGCCTGATCTCGATTATTTAAACGCTTGTGAGTTTTAATTTATGTCAGCTTGTAAATTCTTGAAAGCGTTTTCAATTCGAGCAAATATTTCAAAAAAATTGGATCTGAAAGTAATTTTTCATTTTTTTTTTAGAACACGAAAAAAATACTTTTATATAGCAATTTTTCGAAATAATTGGTTGATTATAAAATGGTTACAAGGATTTAGAAGCTGAGTTAAATCTATACTCAGAACAGTTACGTTCATCGAAATCAAGCAAGTAGTTTGAAAATGAGAGCCTTGCGTATATACTGATTTCAAGATTTTTTTTTATATAAGTAGAAATTTATTGGATTTGCTACATTGGATAAGCTGTCATTTCCAAAGTACTTGCCTGATCTCGATTATTTAAACGCTTGTGAGTTTTAATTTATGTCAGCTTGTAAATTCTTGAAAGCGTTTTCAATTCGAGCAAATATTTCAAAAAATTTGGATCTGAAAGTAATTTTGTAATTTTTATTTTTTTTTAAAACACGAAAAAACTACTTTTAAATAGCAATTTTTCGAAATAATTGTCTGATTATAAAATAATTACAAGAATTTAGAGGCTGAGGTAAATTTACACTCAGAACAGTTACAATCATCGAAATCAAGCAAGTAGTTTGGATATGAAGGCTTTGCGTAAGTACTGATTTCAAGATTTTTCTTGATATAGGTAGAAATTTCTTGGATTTACTACTTTGGACAAGCTGTCATTTCCAAAGTAGTTGCTTGATCTCGATAATTTAAAGTGTTGTGAGTTTTAATTTATGTCAGCTTGTAAATTCTAGAAAGCGCTTTTAATTCGCCCAAAAATTTGAAAAAATTTGGATCTGAAAGTAATTTTGTAATTTTTCATTTTTTAGAACACGAAAAAAATATTTTTAGATAACAATTTTTCGAAATAATTGTTTGATTATAAAATGGTTACAAGGATTTAGAATCAGAGGTAAATTTACACTCAGGACAGTTAGAATCATCGAAATCAAGCAAGCAGTTTGGATATGAGAGCCTTGCGTAAGTACTGATTTCAAAATTTGCTATATTGGACAAGCTGTCAATTCCAAAGTACTTGCTTGATCTCGATAATTTAAACTGTTGTGAGTTTTAGTTTATGTCGGATTATAAATTCTTGAAAGCGTTTTCAATTCGAGCAAAAATTTCAAAAAATTTGGACTGGAAATTATTTTGTAATTTTTCATTTTTTTTAAAACACGAAAAAACTACTTTTAGATAGCAATTTTTCGAAATAATTGTTTGATTATAAAATGATTACAAGGATTTAGAAGCTGAGGCAATTTTACACTCAGAACAGTTAAAATCATCGAAATCAAGGAATCAGTTTGGAAATGATAGCTTTGCGTATGTACTGATTTTAAGATTTTTCTTGATATAGGTAGAAATTTCTTGGATTTGCTACTTTGGACAAGCTGTCATTTCCAAAGATAGCAATTTTTCGAAATAATTGTTTGATTATAAAATGGTTACAAAGATTTAAAATCTGAGGTAAATTTACACTCAGAACAGTTACAATCATCGAAATGAAGCAAGTAGTTTGAAAGTGAGAGCCTTGCGTAAGTACTGATTTCAATATTTTTCTTGATATAGGTAGAAATTTCTTGGATTTGCTACTTTGGACAAGCTGTCATTTCCAAAGTAGTTGCTTGATCTCGATAATTTAAACTGTTGTGAGTTTTAATTTATGTCAGCTTGTAAATTCTAGAAAGCGCTTTAAATTTGAGCAAATATTTCAAAAAATTTGGATCTGAAAGTAATTTTGTAATTTTTCATTTTTTTTAAAACACGAAAAAACTACTTTTAGATAGCAATTTTTCGAAATAATTGTTTGATAATAAAATGATAACAAGGACTTAGAAGCTGAGGTAAATTTACACTCAGTACAGTTACAAAAATCGAAATCAAGCAAGAAGTTTGGAAATGAGAGCTTTGCGT
Source organism: Philhelius pedissequus (assembly GCA_910595825.1). Classification (NCBI taxonomy): domain Eukaryota; kingdom Metazoa; phylum Arthropoda; class Insecta; order Diptera; family Syrphidae; genus Philhelius; species Philhelius pedissequus. Next base: position 34,563,417 of record OU343164.1, on the reverse strand, counting down.
AAGTACTGATTTCAATATTTTTCTTGATATAGGTAGAAATTTCTTGCATTTGCTACTTTGGACAAGCTGTCATTTCCAAAGTACTTGCATGATCTCGATAACTTAAACTGTTGTGAGTTTTAATTTATGTCAGCTTGTAAATTCTTGTAAGCGCTTTTAGTTCGAGCAAATATTTCAAAAAATTTGGATCTGAAAGTAATTTTGTAATTTTTAATTTTTTTTTTTAACACGAAAAAACTACTTTTAGATAGCAATTTTTCGAAATAATTGTTTGATTATAAAATGGTTACAAGGATTTAGAATCCAAGGTAAATTTACACTCAGAACAGTTACAATCATCGAAATCAAGGAAGTAGTTTGAAAATGAGAGCCTTGCGTATATACTGATTTCAAGATTTTTTTTTATATAAGTAGAAATTTATTGGTTTTGCTACATTGGATAAGCTGTCATTTCCAAAGTACTTGCCTGATCTCGATTATTTAAACGCTTGTGAGTTTTAATTTATGTCAGCTTGTAAATTCTTGGAAGCGTTTTCAATGCGAGCAAAAATTTCAAAAAATTTGGATTTGAAAGTAATTTTGTAATTTTTCATTTTTTTTTAAACACGAAAAAACTACTTTTAGATAGCAATTTTTCGAAATAATTGTTTGATTATAAAATGATTACAGTGATTTAGAAGCTGAGATAAATTTACACTCAGAATAGTTACAACCATCGAAATCAAGCAAGTAGTTTGGATATGAGAGCTTTGCGTATGTACTGATTTCAAGATTTTTCTTGATATAAGTATAAATTTCTTGGATTTGCTACTTTGGACAAGCTGTCATTTTCAAAGTACTTGCATGATCTCGATAATTTAAACTGTTGTGAGTTTTAATTTATGTCAGCTTGTAAATTCTTGTAAGCGCTTTTAGTTCGAGCAAATATTTCAAAAAATTTGGATCTGAAAGTAATTTTGTAATTTTTCATTTTTTTTAGAACACAAAAAAAATACTTTTAGATAGTAATTTTTCTAAATAATTATTTGATTATAAAATGGTTACAAGGATTTAGAATCCGAGATAAGTTTACACTCAGGACAGTTACAATCATCGAAATCAAGGAAGTAGTTTGAAAATTAGAGCCTTGCGTAAATACTGATTTCAAGATTTTTCTTGATATACATAAGTAGAAATTTCTTGGATTTGCTACATTGGACAAGCTGTGATTTCCAAAGTACTTGTTTGATCTCGATGATTTAAGCTGTTGTGAGTTTAAATTAATGTCAGCTTGTAACTACTTGAAAGCGTTTTCAATTCGAGCCAAAATTTCAAAATATTTGGATCTGAAAGTAATTTTGTAATTTTTCATTTTTTTTTAAACACGAAAAAACTACTTTTAGATAGCAATTTTTCGAAATAATTGTTTGATTATAAAATGATTACACGGATTTAGAAGCTGAGTTAAATCTACACTCAGAATAGTTGCAATCACCGAAATCAAGCCAGTAGTTTCGAAATGAGAGCTTTGCGTATGTACTGATTTCAAGATTTTTTTTTATATATGTAGAAATTGCTTGGATTTGCTACATTTAATAAGCTGTCATTTCCAAAGTATTTGCTTGATCTCGATTATTTAAACTTTTGTGAATTTTAATTTATGTCAGCTTGTAAATTCTTTAAAGCGTTTTCAATTCGAGCAAAACTTTCAAAAAAATTGGATCTGAAAGTAATTTTGTAATTATTCATTTTTTTTAAATACGAAAAAACTACTTTTAGATAGTAATTTTTCGAAATAATTGTTTGATTATAAAATGGTTACAAGGATTTAGAATCCAAGGTAAATTTACACTCAGAACAGTTACAATCATCGAAATCAAGGAAGTAGTTTGAAAATGAGAGCTTTGCGTATGTACTGATTTCAAGATTTTTTTGGATATAAGTAGAAATTTCTTGGATTTGCTACATTGGACAAGCTTACATTTCCAAAGTACTTGCTTGATCTCGATGGTTAAAACTTTTGTGAGTTTTAATTTAAGTCAGCTTGTAAACAGTTTTAAGCGTTTTCAATTCGAGCAAATATTTCGAAAAATTTGGATCTGAAAGTAATTTTGTAATTTTTATTTTTTTTTTAAACACGAAAAAACTACTTTTAGATAGCAATTTTTCGAAATAATTGTCTGATTATAAAATAATTACAAGAATTTAGAAGCTGAGGTATATTTACACTCAGAACAGTTACAATCATCGAAATCAAGCAAGTAGTTTGGATATGAAGGTTTTGCGTAAGTACTGATTTCAAGATTTTTCTTGATATAGGTAGAAATTTCTTGGATTTGCTACATTTGACAAGCTGTCATTTCCAAAGTACTTCCTTGATCTCGATGATTTAAACTGTTGTGAGTTTTAATTTATGTCAGCTTGTAAATTCCTGAAAGTGATTTCAATTCGAGCAAAAATTTCAAAAAATTTGGATCTGAAAGTAATTTTGTAATTTTTCATTTTTTTTAAAACACGAAAAAACTACTTTTAGATAGCAATTTTTCGAAATAATTGTTTGATTATAAAATGATTACAAGGATTTAGAAGCTGAGGCAAATTTACACTCAGAACAGTTAAAATCATCGAAATCAAGGAAGCAGTTTGGAAATGAGAGCTTTGCGTAAGTACTGATTTTAAGATTTTTCTTGATATAGGTAGAAATTTCTTGGATTTGCTACTTTGGACAAGCTATCATTTCCAAAGTAGTTGCTTGATCTCGATAATTTAAACTGTTGTGAGTTTTAATTTATGTCAGCTTGTAAATTCTAGAAAGCGCTTTTAATTCGAGCAAATATTTCAAAAAAATTGGATCTGAAAGTAATTTTGTAATTTTTCATTTTTTAGAACACGAACAAAATATTTTTAGATAACAATTTTTCGAAATAATTGTCTGATTATAAAATAATTATAAGAATTTATAAGCTGAGGTAAATTTACACTCAGAACAGTTACAATCATCGAAATCAAGCAAGTAGTTTGTATATGAAGGCTTTGCGTAAGTACTGATTTCAAGATTTTTCTTGATATAGGTAGAAATTTCTTGGATTTGCTACATTTGACAAGCTGTCATTTCCAAAGTAGTTGCTTGATCTCGATAATTTAAACTGTTGTGAGTTTAAATTTATGTCAGCTTGTAAATTCTAGAAAAAGATTTCAATTCGAGCAAGTATTTCCAAAAATTTGGATCTGAAAGTAATTTTGTAATTTTTCATTTTTTTAAAACACGAAAAAACTACTTTTAGATAGCAATTTTTCGAAATAATTGTCTGATTATAATATAATTACAAGAATTTAGAAGATAAGGTAAATTTACACTCAGAACAGTTACAATCATCGAAATCAAGCAAGCAGTTTGGATATGAGAGCCTTGCGTAAGTACTGATTTCAAAATTTGCTATATTGGACAAGCTGTCAATTCCAAAGTACTTGCTTGATCTCGATGAATTAAACTGTTGTGAGTTTTAATTTATGTCAGCTTGAAAGCGTTTTCAATTCGAGCAAAAATTTCAAAAAATTTGGATCTGAAAGTAATTTTGTAATTTTTCATTTTTTTAAAACACGAAAAAACTACTTTTAGATAGCAATTTTTCGAAATAATTGTCTGATTATAATATAATTACAAGAATTTAGAAGATAAGGTAAATTTACACTCAGAACAGTTACAATCATCGAAATCAAGCAAGCAGTTTGGATATGAGAGCCTTGCGTAAGTACTGATTTCAAAATTTGCTATATTGGACAAGCTGTCAATTCCAAAGTACTTGCTTGATCTCGATAATTTAAACTGTTGTGAGTTTTAGTTTATGTCGGCTTATAAATTCTTGAAAGCATTTTCAATTCGAGCAAATATTTCAAAAAATTTGGATCTGAAAGTAATTTTGTAATTTTTCAATTTTTTTTAGAACACGAAAAAAATACTTTTATATAGCAATTTTTCGAAATCATTAGTTGATTATAAAATGGTTATAAGGATTTAGAAGCTGAGTTAAATCTATATTCAGAACAGTTACAATCATCGAAATCAAGCAAGTAGTTTGGAAATGAGAGCTTTGCGTATGTACTGATTTCAAGATTTTTTTGGATATAAGTAGAAATTTCTTGGATTTGCTACATTGGACAAGCTTAAATTTCCAAAGTACTTGCTTGATCTCGATGGTTAAAACTTTTGTGAGTTTTAATTTATGTCAGCTTGTAAACAGTTGGAAGCGTTTTCAATTCTAGCAAATATTTCGAAAAATTTGGATCTGAAAGTAATTTTGTAATTTTTATTTTTTTTTTAAACACGAAAAAACTACTTTTAGATAGCAATTTTTCGAAATAATTGTCTGATTATAAAATAATTACAAGAATTTAGAAGCTGAGGTAAATTTACACTCAGAACAGTTAAAATCATCGAAATCAAGCAAGTAGTTTGGATATGAAGGCTTTGCGTAAGTACTGATTTCAAGATTTTTCTTGATATAGGTAGAAATTTCTTGGATTTGCTACATTTGACAAGCTGTCATTTCCAAAGTAGTTGCTTGATCTCGATAATTTAAACTGTTGTGAGTTTAAATTTATGTCAGCTTGTAAATTCTAGAAAAAGATTTCAATTCGAGCAAGTATTTCCAAAAATTTGGATCTGAAAGTAATTTTGTAATTTTTCATTTTTTTAAAACACGAAAAAACTACTTTTAGATAGCAATTTTTCGAAATAATTGTCTGATTATAATATAATTACAAGAATTTAGAAGATAAGGTAAATTTACACTCAGAACAGTTACAATCATCGAAATCAAGCAAGCAGTTTGGATATGAGAGCCTTGCGTAAGTACTGATTTCAAAATTTGCTATATTGGACAAGCTGTCAATTCCAAAGTAGTTGCTTGATCTCGATGAATTAAACTGTTGTGAGTTTTAATTTATGTCAGCTTGAAAGCGTTTTCAATTCGAGCAAAAATTTCAAAAAATTTGGATCTGAAAGTAATTTTGTAATTTTTCATTTTTTTAAAACACGAAAAAACTACTTTTAGATAGCAATTTTTCGAAATAATTGTCTGATTATAATATAATTACAAGAATTTAGAAGATAAGGTAAATTTACACTCAGAACAGTTACAATCATCGAAATCAAGCAAGCAGTTTGGATATGAGAGCCTTGCGTAAGTACTGATTTCAAAATTTGCTATATTGGACAAGCTGTCAATTCCAAAGTACTTGCTTGATCTCGATAATTTAAACTGTTGTGAGTTTTAGTTTATGTCGGCTTATAAATTCTTGAAAGCATTTTCAATTCGAGCAAATATTTCAAAAAATTTGGATCTGAAAGTAATTTTGTAATTTTTCAATTTTTTTTAGAACACGAAAAAAATACTTTTATATAGCAATTTTTCGAAATCATTAGTTGATTATAAAATGGTTATAAGGATTTAGAAGCTGAGTTAAATCTATATTCAGAACAGTTACAATCATCGAAATCAAGCAAGTAGTTTGGAAATGAGAGCTTTGCGTATGTACTGATTTCAAGATTTTTTTGGATATAAGTAGAAATTTCTTGGATTTGCTACATTGGACAAGCTTAAATTTCCAAAGTACTTGCTTGATCTCGATGGTTAAAACTTTTGTGAGTTTTAATTTATGTCAGCTTGTAAACAGTTGGAAGCGTTTTCAATTCTAGCAAATATTTCGAAAAATTTGGATCTGAAAGTAATTTTGTAATTTTTATTTTTTTTTTAAACACGAAAAAACTACTTTTAGATAGCAATTTTTCGAAATAATTGTCTGATTATAAAATAATTACAAGAATTTAGAAGCTGAGGTAAATTTACACTCAGAACAGTTAAAATCATCGAAATCAAGCAAGTAGTTTGGATATGAAGGCTTTGCGTAAGTACTGATTTCAAGATTTTTCTTGATATAGGTAGAAATTTCTTGGATTTGCTACATTTGACAAGCTGTCATTTCCAAAGTAGTTGCTTGATCTCGATAATTTAAACTGTTGTGAGTTTAAATTTATGTCAGCTTGTAAATTCTAGAAAAAGATTTCAATTCGAGCAAGTATTTCCAAAAATTTGGATCTGAAAGTAATTTTGTAATTTTTCATTTTTTTTAGAACACGAAAAAAATATTTTTAGATAACAATTTTTCGAAATAATTGTTTGATTATAAAATGGTTACAAGGATTTAGAATCAGAGGTAAATTTACACTCAGGACAGTTACTATCATCGAAATCAAGCAAGTAGTTTGAAAATGAGAGCCTTGCGTATGTACTGATTTCAAGATTTTTCTTGATATAAGTAGAAATTTCTTGGATTTGCTACATTGGACAAGCTGTCATTTCCAAAGTACTTGCTTGGTCTCGATGAATTAAACTGTTGTGAGTTTTAATTTATGTCAGCTTGAAAGCGTTTTCAATTCGAGCAAAAATTTCAAAAAATTTGGATCTGAAAGTAATTTTGTAATTTTTCATTTTTTTAAAACACGAAAAAACTACTTTTAGATAGCAATTTTTCGAAATAATTGTCTGATTATAAAATAATTACAAGAATTTAGAAGATAAGGTAAATTTACACTCAGAACAGTTAGAATCATCGAAATCAAGCAAGCAGTTTGGATATGAGAGCCTTGCGTAAGTACTGATTTCAAAATTTGCTATATTGGACAAGCTGTCAATTCCAAAGTACTTGCTTGATCTCGATAATTTAAACTGTTGTGAGTTTTAGTTTATGTCGGCTTATAAATTCTTGAAAGCGTTTTCAATTCGAGCAAAAATTTCAAAAAATTTGGATCTGAAAGTAATTTTGTAATTTTTCATTTTTTTTAAAACACGAAAAAACTACTTTTAGATAGCAATTTTTCGAAATAATTGTTTGATTATAAAATGATTACAAGGATTTAGAAGCTGAGGCAAATTTACACTCAGAACAGTTAAAATCATCGAAATCAAGGAAGCAGTTTGGAAATGAGAGCTTTGCGTAAGTACTGATTTTAAGATTTTTCTTGATATAGGTAGAAATTTCTTGGATTTGCTACTTTGGACAAGCTGTCATTTCCAAAGTAGTTGCTTGATCTCGATAATTTAAACTGTTGTGAGTTTTAATTTATGTCAGCTTGTAAATTCTAGAAAGCGCTTTTAATTCGAGCAAATATTTCAAAAAAATTGGATCTGAAATTAATTTTGTAATTTTTCATTTTTTAGAACACGAAAAAAATATTTTTAGATAACAATTTTTCGAAATAATTGTTTGATTATAAAATGGTTACAAGGATTTAGAATCAGAGGTAAATTTACACTCAGAACAGATAAAATCATCGAAATCAAGGAAGCAGTTTGGAAATGAGAGCTTTGCGTAAGTACTGATTTTAAGATTTTTCTTGATATAGGTAGAAATTTCTTGGATTTGCTACATTGGACAAGCTGTCATTTTCAAAGTACTTGCTTGATCTCGATAATTTAAACTGTTGTGAGTTTTAATTTATGTCAGCTTGTAAATTCCTGAAAGTGATTTCAATTCGAGCAAATATTTCCAAAAATTTGGATCTGAAAGTAATTTTGTAATTTTTAATTTTTTTTAGAACACGAAAAAACTACTTTTAGGTAGCAATTTTTCGAAATAATTGTTTGATTATAAAATAGTTACAAGAGTTTAGAAGCGCAGTTTAATCTACACTCAGAACAGTTACAATCATCGAAATCAAGCAAGTAGTTTGAAAATGAGAGCTTTGCGTAAGTACTGATTTAAAGATTTTTCTTGATATAAGTAGAAATTTCTTGGATTTGCTACATTGGACAAGCTGTCAATTCCAAAGTACTTGCTTGATCGCGATAATTTAAACTGTTGTGAGTTTTAGTTTATGTCGGCTTATAAATTCTTAAAAGCGTTTTCAATTCGAGCAAATATTTCAAAAAATTTGGATCTGAAAGTAATTTTGTAATTTTTCAATTTTTTTTAGAACACGAAAAAAATACTTTTATATAGCAATTTTTCGAAATCATTGGTTGATTATAAAATGGTTACAAGGATTTAGAAGCTGAGTTAAATCTATACTCAGAACAGTTACAATCATCGAAATCAAGCAAGTAGTTTGGAAATGAGAGCTTTGCGTATATACTGATTTCAAGTTTTTTTTGGATATAAGTAGAAATTTCTTGGATTTGCTACATTGGACAAGCTTACATTTCCAAAGTACTTGCTTGATCTCGATGGTTAAAACTTTTGTGAGTTTTAATTTATGTCAGCTTGTAAACAGTTGGAAGCGTTTTCAATTCGAGCAAATATTTCAAAAAATTTGGATCTGAAAGTAATTTTGTAATTTTTCAATTTTTTTTAGAACACGAAAAAACTACTTTTAGATAGCAATTTTTCGAAATAATTGTCTAATTATAAAATAATTACAAGAATTTAGAAGCTGAGGTAAATCTACACTCAGATCAGTTACAATAATACAAATCAAACAAGTAGTTTGGATATGAGAGCTTTGCGTAAGTACTGATTTCAAGATTTTTCGTGATATAGGTAGAAATTTCTTGGACTTGCTACTTTGGACAAGCTGTCATTTCCAAAGTACTTGCTTGATCTCGATAATTTAAATTGTTGTGAGTTTTAATTTATGTCAGCTTGTAAGTTCTTGAAAGCGCTTTTAATTCGAGCAAATATTTCAAAAAAATTGGATCTGAAAGTAATTTTGTAATTTTTGATTTTTTTTTTAAAACACGAAAAAACTACTTTCAGATAGAAATTTTTCGAAATAATTGTTTGATTATAAAATGATTACAAGGATGTAGAAGCTGAGGAAAATTACACTCAGAACAGTTAAAATCATCGAAATCAAGGAAGCAGTTTGGAAATGAGAGCTTTGCGTAAGTACTGATTTCAAGATTTTTCTTGATATAGGTAGAAATTTCTTGGATTTGCTACTTTGGACAAGCTGTCATTTCCAAAGTAGTTGCTTGATCTCGATAATTTAAACTGTTGTGAGCTTTAATTTATGTCAGCTTGTAAATTCTAGAAAGCGCTTTTAATTCGATCAAATATTTCAAAAAATTTGGATCTGAAAGTAATTTTGTAATTTTTCATTTTTTAGAACACGAAAAAAATATTTTTAGATAACAATTTTTCGAAATAATTGTTTGATTATAAAATGGTTACAAGGATTTAGAATCAGAGGTAAATTTACACTCAGGACAGTTACTATCATCGAAATCAAGCAAGTAGTTTGAAAATGAGAGCCTTGCGTATGTACTGATTTCAAGATTTTTCTTGATATAAGTAGAAATTTCTTGGATTTGCTACATTGGACAAGCTGTCATTTCCAAAGTACTTGCTTGATCTCGATGAGTTAAACTGTTGTGAGTTTTAATTTATGTCAGCTTGAAAGCATTTTCAATTCGAGCAAAAATTTCAAAAAATTTGGATCTGAAAGTAATTTTGTAATTTTTCATTTTTTTAAAACACGAAAAAACTACTTTTAGATAGCAATTTTTCGAAATAATTGTCTGATTATAAAATAATTACAAGAATTTAGAAGATAAGGTAAATTTACACTCAGAACAGTTAGAATCATCGAAATCAAGCAAGCAGTTTGGATATGAGAGCCTTGCGTAAGTACTGATTTCAAAATTTGCTATATTGGACAAGCTGTCAATTCCAAGTACTTGCTTGATCTCGATAATTTAAACTGTTGTGAGTTTTAGTTTATGTCGGCTTATAAATTCTTGAAAGCGTTTTCAATTCGAGCAAAAATTTCAAAAAATTTGGATCTGAAAGTAATTTTTTAATTTTTCATTTTTTTTAAAACACGAAAAAACTACTTTTAGATAGCAATTTTTCGAAATAATTGTTTGATTATAAAATGATTACAAGGATTTAGAAGCTGAGGCAAATTTACACTCAGAACAGTTAAAATCATCGAAATCAAGGAAGCAGTTTGGAAATGAGAGCTTTGCGTAAGTACTGATTTTAAGATTTTTCTTGATATAGGTAGAAATTTCTTGGATTTGCTACATTTGACAAGCTGTCATTTCCAAAGTACTTGCTTGATCTCGATGATTTAAACTGTTGTGAGTTTTAATTTATGTCAGCTTGTAAATTCCTGAAAGTGATTTTAATTCGAGCAAATATTTCCAAAAATTTGGATCTGAAAGTAATTTTGTAATTTTTCATTTTTTTTAGAACACGAAAAAACTACTTTTAGGTAGCAATTTTTCGAAATAATTGTTTGATTATAAAATAGTCACAAGGGTTTAGAAGCGGAGTTTAATCTACACTCAGAACAGTTACAATCATCGAAATCAAGCAAGTAGTTTGAAAATGAGAGCTTTCCGTAGGTACTGATTTCAAGATTTTTCTTGATATAGGTAGAAATTTCTTGGATTTTCTACTTTGGACAAGCTGTCATTTCCAAAGTAGTTGCTTGATCTCGATAATTTAAACTGTTGTGAGCTTTAATTTATGTCAGCTTGTAAATTCTAGAAAGCGCTTTTAATTCGATCAAATATTTCAAAAAATTTGGATCTGAAAGTAATTTTGTAATTTTTCATTTTTTAGAACACGAACAAAATATTTTTAGATAACAATTTTTCGAAATAATTGTTTGATTATAAAATGGTTACAAGGATTTAGAATCAGAGGTAAATTTACACTCAGGACAGTTACTATCATCGAAATCAAGCAAGTAGTTTGAAAATGAGAGCCTTGCGTATGTACTGATTTCAAGATTTTTCTTGATATAAGTAGAAATTTCTTGGGTTTGCTACATTGGACAAGCTGTCATTTCCAAAGTACTTGCTTGATCTCGATGAATTAAACTGTGTTGAGTTTTAATTTATGTCAGCTTGAAAGCGTTTTCAATTCGAGCAAAAATTTCAAAAAATTTGGATCTGAAAGTAATTTTGTAATTTTTCATTTTTTTAAAACACGAAAAAACTACTTTTAGATAGCAATTTTTCGAAATAATTGTCTGATTATAAAATAGTTACAAGAATTTAGAAGATAAGGTAAATTTACACTCAGAACAGTTAGAATCATCGAAATCAAGCAAGCAGTTTGGATATGAGAGCCTTGCGTAAGTACTGATTTCAAAATTTGCTATATTGGACAAGCTGTCAATTCCGAAGTACTTGCTTGATCTCGATAATTTAAACTGTTGTGAGTTTTAGTTTATGTCGGCTTATAAATTCTTGAAAGCGTTTTCAATTCGAGCAAAAATTTCAAAAAAATTGGATCTGAAAGTAATTTTGTAATTTTTCATTTTTTTTAAAACACGAAAAAACTACTTTTAGATAGCAATTTTTCGAAATAATTGTTTGATTATAAAATGATTAGGATTTAGAAGCTGAGGCAAATTTACACTCAGAACAGTTAAAATCATCGAAATCAAGGAAGCAGTTTGGAAATGAGAGCTTTGCGTAAGTACTGATTTTAAGATTTTTCTTGATATAAGTAGAAATTTCTTGGATTTGCTACATTGGACAAGCTGTCATTTCCAAAGTACTTGCTTGATCTCGATGAATTAAACTGTTGTGCGTTTTAATTTATGTCAGCTTGATAGCGTTTTCAATTCGAGCAAATATTTCAAAAAATTTGGATCTGAAAGTAATTTTGTAATTTTTCAATTTTTTTTAGAACACGAAAAAAATACTTTTATATAGCAATTTTTCGAAATCATTGGTTGATTATAAAATGGTTACAAGGATTTAGAAGCTGAGTTAAATCTATACTCAGAACAGTTACAATCATCGAAATCAAGCAAGTAGTTTGGAAATGAGAGCTTTGCGTATATACTGATTTCAAGATTTTTTTGGATATAAGTAGAAATTTCTTGGATTTGCTACATTGGACAAGCTTACATTTCCAAAGTACTTGCTTGATCTCGATGGTTAAAACTTTTGTGAGTTTTAATTTATGTCAGCTTGTAAACAGTTGGAAGCGTTTTCAATTCGAGCAAATATTTCAAAAAATTTGGATCTGAAAGTAATTTTGTAATTTTTCAATTTTTTTTAGAACACGAAAAAACTACTTTTAGATAGCAATTTTTCGAAATAATTGTCTAATTATAAAATAATTACAAGAATTTAGAAGCTGAGGTAAATTTACACTCAGAACAGTTACAATCATCGAAATCAAGCATGTAGTTTGTATATGAAGGCTTTGCGTAAGTACTGATTTCAAGATTTTTCTTGATATAGGTAGAAATTTCTTGGATTTGCTACATTTGACAAGCTGTCATTTCCAAAGTACTTGCTTGATCTCGATGATTTAAACTGTTGTGAGTTTTAATTTATGTCAGCTTGTAAATTCCTGAAAGTGATTTCAATTCGAGAAAATATTTCCAAAAATTTGGATCTGAAAGTAATTTTGTAATTTTTCATTTTTTTTAGAACACGAAAAAACTACTTTTAGGTAGCAATTTTTCGAAATAATTGTTTGATTATAAAATAGTTACAAGGGTTTAGAAGCGGAGTTTAATCTACACTCAGAACAGTTACAATCATCGAAATCAAGCAAGTAGTTTGAAAATGAGAGCTTTGCGTAAGTACTGATTTCAAGATTTTTCTTGATATAGGTAGAAATTTCTTGGATTTGCTACTTTGGACAAGCTGTCATTTCCAAAGTAGTTGCTTGATCTCGATAATTTAAACTGTTGTGAGCTTTAATTTATGTCAGCTTGTAAATTCTAGAAAGCGCTTTTAATTCGATCAAATATTTCAAAAAATTTGGATCTGAAAGTAATTTTGTAATTTTTCATTTTTTTTAGAACACGAAAAAAATATTTTTAGATAACAATTTTTCGAAATAATTGTTTGATTATAAAATGGTTACAAGGATTTAGAATCAGAGGTAAATTTACACTCAGGACAGTTACTATCATCGAAATCAAGCAAGTAGTTTGAAAATGAGAGCCTTGCGTATGTACTGATTTCAAGATTTTTCTTGATATAAGTAGAAATTTCTTGGATTTGCTACATTGGACAAGCTGTCATTTCCAAAGTACTTGCTTGATCTCGATGAATTAAACTGTTCTGAGTTTTAATTTATGTCAGCTTGAAAGCGTTTTCAATTCGAGCAAAAATTTCAAAAAATTTGGATCTGAAAGTAATTTTGTAATTTTTCATTTTTTTAAAACACGAAAAAACTACTTTTAGATAGCAATTTTTCGAAATAATTGTCTGATTATAAAATAATTACAAGAATTTAGAAGATATGGTAAATCTACACTCAGAACAGTTAGAACCATCGAAATCAAGCAAGCAGTTTGGATATGAGAGCCTTGCGTAAGTACTGATTTCAAAATTTGCTATATTGGACAAGCTGTCAATTCCAAAGTACTTGCTTGATCTCGATAATTTAAACTGTTGTGAGTTTTAGTTTATGTCGGCTTATAAATTCTTGAAAGCGTTTTCAATTCGAGCAAAAATTTCAAAAAATTTGGATCTGAAAGTAATTTTGTAATTTTTCATTTTTTTTAAAACACGAAAAAACTACTTTTAGATAGCAATTTTTCGAAATAATTGTTTGATTATAAAATGATTACAAGGATTTAGAAGCTGAGGCAAATTTACACTCAGAACAGTTAAAATCATCGAAATCAAGGAAGCAGTTTGGAAATGAGAGCTTTGCGTAAGTACTGATTTTAAGATTTTTCTTGATATAGGTAGACATTTCTTGGATTTGCTACTTTGGACAAGCTGTCATTTCCAAAGTACTTGCTTGATCTCGATAATTTAAACTGATATGAGTTTAAATTTATGTCAGGTTGTAAATTCTTGGAAGCGTTTTCAATTCGAGCAAAAATTTCAAAAAATTTGGATTTGAAAGTAATTTTGTAATTTTTCATTTTTTTTTTTAAACACGAAAAAACTACTTTTAGATAGCAATTTTTCGAAATAATTGTTCGATTATAAAATGATTACAACGATTTAAAAGCTGAGATAAATTTACACTCAGAACAGTTACAATTATCGAAATCAAGGAAGTAGTTTGGATATGAGAGCTATGCGTAAGTACTGATTTCAAGATTTTTCTTGATATATGTAGAAATTTCTTGGATTTGCTACTTTGGACAAGCTGTCATGTCCAAAGTACTTGCTTGATCTCGATAATTTAAACTGATATGAGTTTAAATTTATGTCAGCTTGTAAATTCTTGAAAGCGCTTTTAATTCGAGCAAATATTTCAAAAAATTTGGATCTGATAGTAATTTTGTAATTTTTCATTTTTTTTAGAACACGAAAAAAATACTTTTAGATAGCAATTTTTCGAAATAATTGTTTGATTATAAAATGGTTACAAGGATTAAGAATCCGAGGTAAGTTTACACTCAGAACAGTTACAATCATCGAAATCAAGGAAGTACTTTGAAAATGAGAGCCTTGCGTAAATACTGATTTCAAGATTTTTTTGTATATAAGTAGAAATTTATTGGATTTGCTACATTGGATAAGCTGTCATTTCCAAAGTTCTTGCTTGATCTCGATTATTTAAACTTTTGTGAGTTTTAATTTATGTCAGCTTGTAAATTGTTGAAAGCGTTTTCAATTCGAGCAAATATTTCAAAAAAATTGGATCTGAAAGTAATTTTGTAATTTTTCATTTTTTTTTTAAACACCAAAAAACAACTTTTAGATAGCAATTTTAGGAAATAATTGTCTGATTATAAAATAATTACAAGAATTTAGAAGCTGAGGTAAATTTACACTCAGAACAGTTACAATTATCGAAATCAAGCAAGTAGTTTGGATATGAGAGATTTGCCTATGTACTGATTTCAATATTTTTCTTGATATAGGTAGAAATTTCTTGCATTTGCTACATTGGACAAACTGTCATTTCCAAAGTACTTGCTTGATCTCGATAATTTAAACTGTTGTGAGCTTTAATTTATGTCAGCTTGAAAGCGTTTTCAATTCGAGCAAAAATTTCAAAAAATTTGGATCTGAAAGTAATTTTGTAATTTTTCATTTTTTTAATACACGAAAAAACTACTTTTAGATAGCAATTTTTCGAAATAATTGTTCGATTATAAAATGATTACAACGATTTAAAAGCTAAGATAAATTTACACTCAGAACAGTTACAATTATCGAAATCAAGGAAGTAGTTTGGATATGAGAGCTTTGCGTATGTACTGATTTCAAGATTTTTCTTGATATATGTAGAAATTTCTTGGATTTGCTACTTTCGACAAGCTGTCGTTTCCAAAGTACTTGCTTGATCTCGATAATTTAAACTGATATGAGTTTAAATTTATGTCAGCTTGTAAATTCTTGAAAGAGCTTTTAATTCGAGCAAATATTTCAAAAAATCAGGATCTGAAAGTAATTTTGTAATTTTTCATTTTTTTTAGAACACGAAAAAAATACTTTTAGGTAGCAATTTTTCGAAATAATTGTTTGATTATAAAATGGTTACAAGGATTAAGAATCCGAGGTAAGCTTACACTCAGAACAGTTACAATCATCGAAATCAAGGAAGTAGTTTGAAAATGAGAGCCTTGCGTAAATACTGATTTCAAGATTTTTTTTTTATATAAGTAGAAATTTATTGGATTTGCTACATTGGACAAGCTTACATTTCCAAAGTACTTGCCTGATCTCGATTATTTAAACTTTTTTGAGTTTTAATTTATGTCAGCTTGTAAATTCTTTGAAGCGTTTTCAATTCGAGCAAAAATTTCAAAAAAATTGGATTTGAAAGTAATTTTGTAATTTTTCATTTTTTTTTTTAACACGAAAAAACTACTTTTAGATAGCAATTTTTCGAAATAATTGTTTGATTATAAAATGATTACAGTGATTTAGAAGCTGAGATAAATTTACACTCAGAACAGTTACAATCATCGAAATCAAGCAAGTAGTTTGGATATAAGAGCTTTGCGTATGTACTGATTTCAAGATTTTTTTGGATATAAGTAGAAATTTCTTGGATTTGCTACATTGGAAAAGCTTACATTTCCAAAGTACTTGCCTGATCTCGATTATTTAAACTTTTTTGAGTTTTAATTTATGTCAGCTTGTAAATTCTTTGAAGCGTTTTCAATTCGAGCAAAAATTTCAAAAAAATTGGATTTGAAAGTAATTTTGTAATTTTTCATTTTTTTTTAACACGAAAAAACTACTTTTAGATAGCAATTTTTCGAAATAATTGTTTGACTATAAAATGATTACAGTGATTTAGAAGCTGAGATAAATTTACACTCAGAACAGTTACAATCATCGAAATCAAGCAAGTAGTTTGGATATGAGAGATTTGCGTAAGTACTGATTTCAATATTTTTCTTGATATAGGTAGAAATTTCTTGCATTTGCTACATTGGACAAGCTGTCATTTCCAAAGTACTTGCTTGATCTCGATAATTTAAACTGATATGAGTTTAAATTTATGTCAGGTTGTAAATTCTTGAAAGCGCTTTTAATTCGAGCAAATATTTCAAAAAATCTGGATCTGAAAGTAATTTTGTAATTTTTAATTTTTTTTAGAACACGAAAAAAATACTTTTAGGTAGCAATTTTTCGAAATAATTGTTTGATTATAAAATGGTTACAAGGATTCAGAATCCGAGGTAAATTTACACCCAGAACAGTTACAATCATCGAAATCAAGGAAGTAGTTTGAAAATGAGAGCCTTGCGTATATACTGATTTCAAGATTTTTTTTTATATAAGTAGAAATTTATTGGATTTGCTACATTGGATAAGCTGTCATTTCCAAAGTACTTGCCTGATCTCGATTATTTAAACGCTTGTGAGTTTTGATTTATGTCAGCTTGTAAATTCTTGAAAGCGTTTTCAATTCGAGCAAATATTTCAAAAAATTTGGATCTGAAAGTAATTTTGAAATTTTTCAATTTTTTTTAGAACACGAAAAAAATACTTTTATATAGCATTTTTTCGAAATAATTGGTTGCTTATTAAATGGTTACAAGGATTTAGAAGCTGAGTTATATTTACACTCAGAACAGTTACAATCATCGAAATCAAGCAAGTAGTTTGGATATAAGAGCTTTGCGTATGTACTGATTTCAAGATTTTTTTGGATATAAGTAGAAATTTCTTGGATTTGCTACATTGGACAAGCTTACATTTCCAAAGTACTTGCTTGATCTCGATGGTTAAAACATTTGTGAGTTTTAATTTATATCAGCTTGTAAACAGTTGGAAGCGTTTTCAATTCGAGCAAATATTTCGAAAAATTTGGATCTGAAAGTAATTTTGTAATTTTTATTTTTTTTTAAAACACGAAAAAACTACTTTTAGATTTCAATTTTTCGAAATAATTGTCTGATTAGAAAATAATTACAAGAATTTAGAAGCTGAGGTAAGTTTACACTCAGAACAGTTACAATCATCGAAATCAAGCAAGTAGTTTGGATATGAAGGCTTTGCGTAAGTACTGATTTAAAGATTTTTCTTGATATAGGTAGAAATTTCTTGGATTTGCTACTTTGGACAAGCTGTCATTTCCAAAGTAGTTGCTTGATCTCGATAATTTAAACTGTTGTGAGTTTTAATTTATGTCAGCTTGAAAGCGTTTTCAATTCGAGCAAAAATTTCAAAAAATTTGGATCTGAAAGTAATTTTGTAATTTTTTCATTTTTTTAAAACACGAAAAAACTACTTTTAGATAGCAATTTTTCGAAATAATTGTCTGATTATAAAATAATTACAAGAATTTAGAAGATAAGGTAAATTTACACTCAGAACAGGTACAATCATCGAAATCAAGCAAGCAGTTTGGATATGAGAGCCTTGCCTATGTACTGATTTCAAAATTTGCTATATTGGACAAGCTGTCAATTCCAAAGTACTTGCTTGATCTCGATAATTTAAACTGTTGTGAGTTTTAGTTTATGTCGGCTTATAAATTCTTGAAAGCGTTTTCAATTCGAGCAAAAATTTCAAAAAAATTGGATCTGAAAGTAATTTTGTAATTTTTCATTTTTTTTAAAACACGAAAAAACTACTTTTAGATAGCAATTTTTCGAAATAAGTGTTTGATTATAAAATGATTACAGTAGTTTAGAAGCTGAGGCAAATTTACACTCAGAACAGTTAAAATCATCGAAATCAAGGAAGCAGTTTGGAAATGAGAGCTTTGCGTAAGTACTGATTTTAAGATTTTTCTTGATATAGGTAGAAATTTCTAGGATTTGCTACTTTGGACAAGCTGTCATTTCCAAAGATAGCAATTTTTCGAAATAATTGTTTGATTATAAAATGGTTACAAAGATTTCGAATCTGAGGTAAATTTACACTCAGAACAGTTACAATCATCGAAAGCAAGTAGTTTGAAAGTGAGAGCCTTGCGTAAGTTCTGATTTCAAGATTTTTCTTGATATAAGTAGAAATTTCTTGAATTTGCTAAATTGGACAAGCTGTCATTTCCAAAGTACTTGCTTGATCTCGATGAATTAAACTGTTGTGAGTTTTAATTTATGTCAGCTTGAAATCGTTTTCAATTCGAGCCAAAATTTCAAAATATTTGGATCTGAAAGTAATTTTGTAATTTTTCATTTTTTTTAAACACGAAAAAACTACTTTTAGATAGCAATTTTTCGAAATAATTGTTTGATTATAAAATGATTACACGGATTTAGAAGCTGAGTTAAATCTACACTCAGAACAGTTGCTATCATCGAAATCAAACAAGTAGTTTGGAAATGAGAGCTTTGCGTATGTACTGATTTCAAGATTTTTTTTTATATAAGTAGAAATTTCTTGGATTTGCTACATTGGATAAGCTGTCATTTCCAAAGTACTTGCTTGATCTCGATTATTTAAACTTTTATGAGTTTTAATTTATGTCAGCTTGTAAATTCTTGGAAGCGTTTTCAATTCGAGCAAAACTTCCAAAAAAATTGGATCTGAAAGTAATTTGGTAATTATTCATTTTTTTTAAATACGAAAAAACTACTTTTAGATAGCAATTTTTCGAAATAATTGTTTGATTATAAAATGGTTACAAGGATTTGAAATCCAAGGTAAATTTACCCTCAGGACAGTTACAATCATCGAAATCAAGCAAGTAGTTAGAAAATGAGAGCCTTGCGTATGTACTGATTTCAAGACTTTTCTTGATATAAGTAGAAATTTCTTGGATTTGCTACATTGGACAAGCTGTCATTTCCAAACTACTTGTTTGATATCGATGATTTAAGCTGTTGTGAGTGTTAATTTATGTCAGCTTGTAATTACTTGAAAGCGTTTTCAATTCGAGCCAAGATTTCAAAAAATTTGGATCTGAAAGTAACTTTGTAATTTTTCATTTTTTTAGAACACGAAAAAAATACTTTTAGATAGCAATTTTTCGAAATAAGTGTTTGATTATAAAATGGTTACAAGGATTAATAATCCGAGGTAAGTTTACACTCAGAACAGTTACCATCATCGAAATCAAGGAAGTAGTTTGAAAATGAGAGCCTTGCGTATATACTGATTTCAAGATTTTTTTTTATATAAGTAGAAATTTATTGGATTTGCTACATTGGATAAGCTGTCATTTCCAAAGTACTTGCTTGATCTCGATGGTTAAAACTTTTGTGAGTTTTAATTTATGTCAGCTTGTAAACAGTTGGAAGCGTTTTCAATTCGAGCAAATATTTCGAAAAATTTGGATCTGAAAGTAATTTTGTAATTTTAAATTTTTTTTAAAACACGAAAAATCTACTTTTAGATAGCAATTTTTCGAAATAATTGTCTGATTATAAAATAATTACAAGAATTTAGAAGCTGAGGTAAATTTACACTCAGAACAGTTACAATCATCGAAATCAAGCAAGTAGTTTGGATATGAAGGCTTTGCGTAAGTACTGATTTCAAGATTTTTCTTGATATAGGTAGAAATTTCTTGGATTTGCTATATTGGACAAGCTGTCAATTCCAAAGTACTTGCTTGATCTCGATAATTTAAACTGTTGTGAGTTTTAGTTTATGTCGGCTTATAAATTCTTGAAAGCGTTTTCAATTCGAGCAAAAATTTCAAAAAATTTGGATCTGAAACTAATTTTTTAATTTTTCATTTTTTTTAAAACACGAAAAAACTACTTTTAGATAGCAATTTTTCGAAATAATTGCTTGATTATAAAATGATTACAAGGATTTAGAAGCTGAGGCAAATTTACACTCAGAACAGTTAAAATCATCGAAATCAAGCAAGTAGTTTGGAAATGAGAGCTTTGCGTAAGTACTGATTTTAAGATTTTTCTTGATATAGGTAGAAATTTCTTGGATTTGCTACTTTGGACAAGCTGTCATTTCCAAAGATAGCAATTTTTCGAAATAATTGTTTGATTATAAAATGGTTACAAAGTTTTCGAATCTGAGGTAAATTTACACTCAGAACAGTTACAATCATCGAAATGAAGCAAGTAGTTTGAAAGTGAGAGCCTTGCGTAAGTTCTGATTTCAAGATTTTTCTTGATATAAGTAGAAATTTCTTGAATTTGCTACCTTGGACAAGCTGTTATTTCCAAAGTACTTGCTTGATCTCGATGAATTAAACTGTTGTGAGTTTTAATTTATATCAGCTTGTAAATTCTTGAAAGCTCTTTTAGTTCGAGCAAATATTTCAAAAAATTTGGATCTGAAAGTAATTTTGTAATTTTTCATTTTTTTTTAAACACGAAAAAACTACTTTTAGATAGCAATTTTTCGAAATAATTGATTGATTATAAAACGATTACACTGATTTATAAGCAGAGTTAAATCTACACTCAGAACAGTTGCAATCATCGAAATCGAGCAAGTAGTTTGAATATGAGAGCTTTGCGTATGTACTGATTTCAAGATTTTTCTTGATATAAGTAGAAATTTCTTGGATTTGCTACTTTGGACAAGCTGTCATTTCCAAAGTACTTGCATGATCTCGATAATTTAAACTGTTGTGAGTTTTAATTTATGTCAGCTTGTAAATTCTTGAAAGCTCTTTTAGTTCGAGCAAATATTTCAAAAAATTTGGATCTGAAAGTAATTTTGTAATTTTTCATTTTTTTTAGAACACAAAAAAAATACTTTTAGATAGCAATTTTTCGAAATAATTGTTTCATTATAAAATGGTTACAAGGGTTTAGAATCCGAGGTAAGTTTACACACAGGACAGTTACAATCATCGAAATCAAGGAAGTAGTTTGAAAATGAGAGCCTTGCGTAAATACTGATTTCAAGATTTTTCTTGATATACATAAGTAGAAATTTCTTGGATTTGCTACATTGGACAAGCTGTCATTTCCAAAGTACTTGTTTGATCTCGATGATTTAAGATGTTGTGAGTTTTAATTAATGTCGGCATGTAACAACTTGAAAGCGTTTTCAATTCGAGCCAAGATTTCAAAATATTTGGATCTGAAAGTAATTTTGTAATTTTTCATTTTTTTTAAACACGAAAAAACTACTTTTAGATAGCAATTTTTCGAAATAATTGTTTGATTATAAAATGATTACACGGATTTAGAAGCTGAGTTAAATCTACACTCAGAACAGTTGCTATCATCGAAATCAAACAAGTAGTTTGGAAATGAGAGCTTTGCGTATGTACTGATTTCAAGATTTTTTTTTATATAAATAGAAATTTCTTGGATTTGCTACATTGGATAAGCTGTCATTTCCAAAGTACTTGCTTGATCTCGATTATTTAAACTTTTATGAGTTTTAATTTATGTCAGCTTGTAAATTCTTGGAAGCGTTTTCAATTCGAGCAAAACTTCCAAAAAAATTGGATCTGAAAGTAATTTGGTAATTATTCATTTTTTTTAAATACGAAAAAACTACTTTTAGATAGCAATTTTTCGAAATAATTGTTTGATTATAAAATGGTTACAAGGATTTGAAATCCAAGGTAAATTTACCCTCAGGACAGTTACAATCATCGAAATCAAGCAAGTAGTTAGAAAATGAGAGCCTTGCGTATGTACTGATTTCAAGACTTTTCTTGATATAAGTAGAAATTTCTTGGATTTGCTACATTGGACAAGCTGTCATTTCCAAACTACTTGTTTGATATCGATGATTTAAGCTGTTGTGAGTGTTAATTTATGTCAGCTTGTAATTACTTGAAAGCGTTTTCAATTCGAGCCAAGATTTCAAAAAATTTGGATCTGAAAGTAACTTTGTAATTTTTCATTTTTTTAGAACACGAAAAAAATACTTTTAGATAGCAATTTTTCGAAATAAGTGTTTGATTATAAAATGGTTACAAGGATTAATAATCCGAGGTAAGTTTACACTCAGAACAGTTACAATCATCGAAATCAAGGAAGTAGTTTGAAAATGAGAGCCTTGCGTATATACTGATTTCAAGATTTTTTTTTATATAAGTAGAAATTTATTGGATTTGCTACATTGGATAAGCTGTCATTTCCAAAGTACTTGCTTGATCTCGATGGTTAAAACTTTTGTGAGTTTTAATTTATGTCAGCTTGTAAACAGTTGGAAGCGTTTTCAATTCGAGCAAATATTTCGAAAAATTTGGATCTGAAAGTAATTTTGTAATTTTAAATTTTTTTTAAAACACGAAAAATCTACTTTTAGATAGCAATTGAAAAAATGAAAAATTACAAAATTACTTTCAGATCCAATTTTTTTGAAATTTTTGCTCGAATTGAAAACGCTTTCAAGAATTTACAAGCCGACATAAACTTAAACTCACAGCAGTTTAAATTATCGAGATCAAGCAAGTACTTTGGAATTGACAGCTTATCAAATGTAGCAAATCCACTAAATTTCTACTTATATAAAAAAAAATCTTGAAATCAGTATATACGCAAGGCTCTCAATTTCAAACTACTTCCTTGATTTCGATGATTTAAACTGTTGTGAGTTTTAATTTGTGTCAGCTTGTAAGCTCTTGAAAGCGTTTTTAATTCGAGCAAATATTTCAAAAAATTTGGATCTGGAAGTAATTTTGTAATTTTTAATTTTGTTTCAAACACGAAAAAACTACTTTTAGATAGCAATTTTTCGAAATAATTGCCTAATTATAAAATAATTACAAGAATTTAGAAGCTGAGGTAAATTTACACTCAGAACGGTTACAACCATCGAAATAAATCAAGTAGTTTGGATATGAGAGCTTTGCGTAAGTACTGATTTCAAGATTTTTTTGGATATAAGTAGAAATTTTTTGGATTTGCTACTTTGGACAAGCTGTCATTTCCAAAGCATCTGTTTGATCTCGATGATTTAAACTGTTGTGAGTTTTAATTTATGTCAGATTGTAAATTCTTGAAAGCGTTTTCAATTCTAGGAAAAATTTCAAAAAATTTGGATCTGAAAGTAATTTTGTAATTTTTCATTTTTTTAAAACACGAAAAAACTACTTTTAGATAGCAATTTTTCGAAATAATTGTTTGATTATAAAATGGTTACAATGGTTACAAGGATTTAGAATCCGAGGTAAATTTACACTCAGAACAGTTACAATCATCGAAATCAAGGAAGTAGCTTGGAAATGAGAGCTTTGCGTAAGTACTGATTTCAAGATTTTTTTGGATAATTAGAAATTTCTTGGATTTGTTACTTGGACAAGCTGTCATTTCCAAAGTACTTGCTTGATCTCGATTATTTAAAGTGTTGTGAGTTTTATTTTGTGTCAGCTTGTAAATTCATGAAAGCGTTTTCAATTCGAGCAAATATTTCAAAAAATTTGGATCTGAAAGTAATTTTGTAATTTTTCATAGTTTTTTAAACACGAAAAAACTACTTTTAGATATCAATTTTTCGAATTAATTGTCTGATTATAAAATAATTACACGCATTAAAAGATGAGGTAAACTTACACTCAGAACAGGTACAATTATCGAAATAAAGCAAGAAGTTTGGATATGAGAGATTTGCGTAAGTACTGGTTTCAATATTTTTCTTGATATAGGTAGAAATTTCTTGGATTTGCTACTTTGGACAAGCTGTCATTTCCAAAGTACTTGATTGATCTCGATGATTTAAACTGTTGTGAGTTTAGATTTATGTCGGGTTTTAAATTCTTGAATGCACTTTTAATTCGAGCAAATACTTCAAAAAATTTGGATCTGAAAGTAATTTTGTAATTTTTAATTTTTTTTAGAACACGAAAAAAATACTTTTAGATAGCAATTTTTCGAAATAATTGTTTCATTATCAAATGGTTATGGATGGTTACAGTTACAATCATCGAAATTAAGGAAGTAGTTTGGGAATGAGAGCTTTTCGTAAGTACTGATTTCAAGATTTTTTTGGATATAAGTAGAAATTTCTTGGATTTGCTACTTTGGACAAGCTGTCATTTCCAAAGTACTTGCTTGATCTCGATTATTTAAAGTGTTGTGAGGTTTATTTTGTGTCAGATTGTAAATTCCTGAAAGTGATTTCAATTCGAGCAAATATTTCAAAAAATTTGGATCTGAAAGTAATTTTGTAATTTTTAATTTTTTTTTAAACACGAAAAAACTGCTTTTAGATAGCAATTTTTCGAAATAATTGTCTGATTATAAAATAATTACAAGAATTTAGAAGCTGGGGAAAATTTACACTCAGAACAGTTACAATCATCGAAATCAAGCAAGTAGTTTGAATATGAGAGCTTTGCGTAAGTACTGATTTCAAGATTTTTCTTGATATAGGTAGAAATTTCTTGGATTTGCTACATTGGACAAGCTGTCATTTCCAAAGTACTTGCTTGATCTCGATGATTTAAACTGTTGTGAGTTTTAATTTATGTCAGATTGTAAATTCTTAAAAGCGTTTTCAATTCTAGCAAAAATTTCAAAACAATTGGATCTGAAAGTAATTTTGTAATTTTTCATTTTTTTAAAACACGAAAAAACTACTTTTAGATAGCAATTTTTCGAAATAATTGATTGATTATAAAATGGTTACAATGGTTACAAGGATTTAGAATCCGAGGTAAATTTACACTCAGAACAGTTACAATCATCGAAATCAAGGAAGTAGCTTGGAAATGAGAGCTTTGCGTAAGTACTGATTTCAAGATTTTTTTGGATAATTAGAAATTTCTTGGATTTGTTACTTGGACAAGCTGTCATTTCCAAAGTACTTGCTTGATCTCGATTATTTAAAGTGTTGTGAGTTTTATTTTGTGTCAGCTTGTAAATTCATGAAAGCGTTTTCAATTCGAGCAAATATTTCAAAAAATTTGGATCTGAAAGTAATTTTGTAATTTTTCATAGTTTTTTAAACACGAAAAAACTACTTTTAGATAGCAATTTTTCGAATTAATTGTCTGATTATAAAATAATTACAAGCATTAAAAGATGAGGTAAACTTACACTCAGAACAGTTACAATCATCGAAATCAAGCAAGTAGTTTGGATATGAGAGCTTTGCGTAAGTACTGATTTCAAGATTTTTCTTGATATAGGTAGAAATTTCTTGGATTTGCTACTTTGGACAAGCTGTCATTTCCAAAGTACTTGATTGATCTCGATGATTTAAACTGTTGTGAGTTTAGATTTATGTCGGGTTTTAAATTCTTGAATGCACTTTTAATTCGAGCAAATACTTCAAAAAATTTGGATCTGAAAGTAATTTTGTAATTTTTAATTTTTTTTAGAACACGAAAAAAATTCTTTTAGATAGCAATTTTTCGAAATAATTGTTTCATTATCAAATGGTTACAAGGATTTAGAATCCGAGGTAAGTTTACACTCAGGACAGTTACAATCATCGAAATTAAGGAAGTAGTTTGGGAATGAGAGCTTTTCGTAAGTACTGATTTCAAGATTTTTTTGGATATAAGTAGAAATTTCTTGGATTTGCTACTTTGGACAAGCTGTCATTTCCAAAGTACTTGCTTGATCTCGATTATTTAAAGTGTTGTGAGGTTTATTTTGTGTCAGATTGTAAATTCCTGAAAGTGATTTCAATTCGAGCAAATATTTCAAAAAATTTGGATCTGAAAGTAATTTTGTAATTTTTAATTTTTTTTTAAACACGAAAAAACTACTTTTAGATAGCAATTTTTCGAAATAATTGTCCGATTATAAAATAATTACAAGAATTTAGAAGCTGAGGTAAATTTACACTCAGAACAGTTACAGTCATCGAAATCAAGCAAGCGGTTTAGAAATGAGAGCTTTGCTTAAATACTGATTTCAAGATTTTTTTGGATATAAGTAGAAATTTCTTGGATTTGCTACTTTGGACAAGCTGTCATTTCCAAAGTACTTGCTTGATCTCGATTATTTAAAGTGTTGTGAGGTTTATTTTGTGTCAGATTGTAAATTCCTGAAAGTGATTTCAATTCGAGCAAATATTTCAAAAAATTTGGATCTGAAAATAATTTTGTAATTTTTAATTTTTTTTTAAACACGAAAAAACTACTTTTAGATAGCAATTTTTCGAAATAATTGCCTAATTATAAAATAATTACAAGAATTTAGAAGCTGAGGTAAATTTACACTCAGAACGGTTACAACCATCGAAATAAATCAAGTAGTTTGGATATGAGAGCTTTGCGTAAGTACTGATTTCAAGATTTTTTTGGATATAAGTAGAATTTTTTTGGATTTGCTACTTTGGACAAGCTGTCATTTCCAAAGCATCTGTTTGATCTCGATGATTTAAGCTGTTGTGAGTTTAAATTTATGTCGGGTTGTAAACAGTTGGAAGAGTTTTCAATTCGAGCAAATATTTCAAAAAATTTGGATCTGAAAGTAATTTTGTAATTTTTAATTTGTCTTAAAACACGAAAAAACTACTTTTAGATAGCAATTTTTCGAAATAATTGTTTAATTATAAAATGATTACAATGATTTAGAAGCTGAGATAAATTTACACCCAGAACAGTTACAATGATCGCAATCAAGGAAGTAGTTTGGAAATGAGAGCTTTGCGTACGTACTGATTTCAAGATTTTTTTGGATATAAGTAGAAATTTCTTGGATTTGCTACATTGGACAAGCTTACATTTCCAAAGTACTTGCTTGATCTCGATGGTTTAAACTTTTGTGAGTTTTAATTTATGTCAGCTTGTAAACAGTTGGAAGCGTTTTCAATTCGAGCAAATATTTCAAAAAATTTGGATCTGAAAGTAATTTTGTAATTTTTCATTTTTTTAAAACACGAAAAAACTACTTTTAGATAGCAATTTTTCGAAATAATTGTCTGATTATAAAATAATTACAAGAATTTAGAAGCTGAGGTAAATCTACGCTCAGAGAAGTTACAATTATCCAAACCAAACAAGTAGTTTGGATATGAGAGCTTTGCGTAAGTACTGATTTCAAGATTTTTCTTGATATAGGTAGAAATTTCTTGGACTTGCTACTTTGGACAAGCTGTCATTTCCAAAGTACTTGCTTGATCTCGATAATTTAAATTGTTGTGAGTTTTAATTTACGTCATCTTGTAAGCTCTTGAAAGCGTTTTTAATTCGAGCAAATATTTCAAAAAATTTGGATCTGGAAGTAATTTTGTAATTTTTAATTTTGTTTCAAACACGAAAAAACTACTTTTAGATATGAATTTTTCGAAGTAATTGTCTGATTATAAAATAATTACAAGAATTTTGAAGCTGAGGTAAATTTACACTCAGAACGGTTACAACCATCGAAATAAATCAAGTAGTTTGGATATGAGAGCTTTGCGTAAGTACTGATTTCAAGATTTTTTTGGATATAAGTAGAAATTTTTTGGATTTGCTACTTTGGACAAGCTGTCATTTCCAAAGCATCTGTTTGATCTCGATGATTTAAACTGTTGTGAGTTTTAATTTATGTCAGATTGTAAATTCTTGAAAGCGTTTTCAATTCTAGGAAAAATTTCAAAAAATTTGGATCTGAAAGTAATTTTGTAATTTTTCATTTTTTTAAAACACGAAAAAACTACTTTTAGATAGCAATTTTTCGAAATAATTGTTTGATTATAAAATGGTTACAATGGTTACAAGGATTTAGAATCCGAGGTAAATTTACACTCAGAACAATTACAATCATCGAAATCAAGGAAGTAGCTTGGAAATGAGAGCTTTGCGTAAGTACTGATTTCAAGATTTTTTTGGATAATTAGAAATTTCTTGGATTTGTTACTTGGACAAGCTGTCATTTCCAAAGTACTTGCTTGATCTCGATTATTTAAAGTGTTGTGAGTTTTATTTTGTGTCAGCTTGTAAATTCATGAAAGCGTTTTCAATTCGAGCAAATATTTCAAAAAATTTGGATCTGAAAGTAATTTTGTAATTTTTCATAGTTTTTTAAACACGAAAAAACTACTTTTAGATATCAATTTTTCGAATTAATTGTCTGATTATAAAATAATTACACGCATTAAAAGATGAGGTAAACTTACACTCAGAACAGTTACAATCATCGAAATCAAGCAAGTAGTTTGGATATGAGAGCTTTGCGTAAGTACTGATTTCAAGATTTTTCTTGATATAGGTAGAAATTTCTTGGATTTGCTACTTTGGACAAGCTGTCATTTCCAAAGTACTTGATTGATCTCGATGATTTAAACTGTTGTGAGTTTAGATTTATGTCGGGTTTTAAATTCTTGAATGCACTTTTAATTCGAGCAAATACTTCAAAAAATTTGGATCTGAAAGTAATTTTGTAATTTTTAATTTTTTTTAGAACACGAAAAAAATACTTTTAGATAGCAATTTTTCGAAATAATTGTTTCATTATCAAATGGTTATGGATGGTTACAGTTACAATCATCGAAATTAAGGAAGTAGTTTGGGAATGAGAGCTTTTCGTAAGTACTGATTTCAAGATTTTTTTGGATATAAGTAGAAATTTCTTGGATTTGCTACTTTGGACAAGCTGTCATTTCCAAAGTACTTGCTTGATCTCGATTATTTAAAGTGTTGTGAGGTTTATTTTGTGTCAGATTGTAAATTCCTGAAAGTGATTTCAATTCGAGCAAATATTTCAAAAAATTTGGATCTGAAAGTAATTTTGTAATTTTTAATTTTTTTTTAAACACGAAAAAACTACTTTTAGATAGCAATTTTTCGAAATAATTGTCTGATTATAAAATAATTACAAGAATTTAGAAGCTGGGGAAAATTTACACTCAGAACAGTTACAATCATCGAAATCAAGCAAGTAGTTTGAATATGAGAGCTTTGCGTAAGTACTGATTTCAAGATTTTTCTTGATATAGGTAGAAATTTCTTGGATTTGCTACATTGGACAAGCTGTCATTTCCAAAGTACTTGCTTGATCTCGATGATTTAAACTGTTGTGAGTTTTAATTTATGTCAGATTGTAAATTCTTAAAAGCGTTTTCAATTCTAGCAAAAATTTCAAAACAATTGGATCTGAAAGTAATTTTGTAATTTTTCATTTTTTTAAAACACGAAAAAACTACTTTTAGATAGCAATTTTTCGAAATAATTGATTGATTATAAAATGGTTACAATGGTTACAAGGATTTAGAATCCGAGGTAAATTTACACTCAGAACAGTTACAATCATCGAAATCAAGGAAGTAGCTTGGAAATGAGAGCTTTGCGTAAGTACTGATTTCAAGATTTTTTTGGATAATTAGAAATTTCTTGGATTTGTTACTTGGACAAGCTGTCATTTCCAAAGTACTTGCTTGATCTCGATTATTTAAAGTGTTGTGAGTTTTATTTTGTGTCAGCTTGTAAATTCATGAAAGCGTTTTCAATTCGAGCAAATATTTCAAAAAATTTGGATCTGAAAGTAATTTTGTAATTTTTCATTTTTTTTTAAACACGAAAAAACTACTTTTAGATAGCAATTTTTCGAATTAATTGTCTGATTATAAAATAATTACAAGCATTAAAAGATGAGGTAAACTTACACTCAGAACAGTTACAATCATCGAAATCAAGCAAGTAGTTTGGATATGAGAGCTTTGCGTAAGTACTGATTTCAAGATTTTTCTTGATATAGGTAGAAATTTCTTGGATTTGCTACTTTGGACAAGCTGTCATTTCCAAAGTACTTGATTGATCTCGATGATTTAAACTGTTGTGAGTTTAGATTTATGTCGGGTTTTAAATTCTTGAATGCACTTTTAATTCGAGCAAATACTTCAAAAAATTTGGATCTGAAAGTAATTTTGTAATTTTTAATTTTTTTTAGAACACGAAAAAAATACTTTTAGATAGCAATTTTTCGAAATAATTGTTTCATTATCAAATGGTTACAAGGATTTAGAATCCGAGGTAAGTTTACACTCAGGACAGTTACAATCATCGAAATTAAGGAAGTAGTTTGGGAATGAGAGCTTTTCGTAAGTACTGATTTCAAGATTTTTTTGGATATAAGTAGAAATTTCTTGGATTTGCTACTTTGGACAAGCTGTCATTTCCAAAGTACTTGCTTGATCTCGATTATTTAAAGTGTTGTGAGGTTTATTTTGTGTCAGATTGTAAATTCCTGAAAGTGATTTCAATTCGAGCAAATATTTCAAAAAATTTGGATCTGAAAGTAATTTTGTAATTTTTAATTTTTTTTTAAACACGAAAAAACTACTTTTAGATAGCAATTTTTCGAAATAATTGTCTGATTATAAAATAATTACAAGAATTTAGAAGCTGAGGTAAATTTACACTCAGAACAGTTACAGTCATCGAAATCAAGCAAGCGGTTTAGAAATGAGAGCTTTGCTTAAATACTGATTTCAAGATTTTTTTGGATATAAGTAGAAATTTCTTGGATTTGCTACTTTGGACAAGCTGTCATTTCCAAAGTACTTGCTTGATCTCGATTATTTAAAGTGTTGTGAGGTTTATTTTGTGTCAGATTGTAAATTCCTGAAAGTGATTTCAATTCGAGCAAATATTTCAAAAAATTTGGATCTGAAAATAATTTTGTAATTTTTAATTTTTTTTTAAACACGAAAAAACTACTTTTAGATAGCAATTTTTCGAAATAATTGCCTAATTATAAAATAATTACAAGAATTTAGAAGCTGAGGTAAATTTACACTCAGAACGGTTACAACCATCGAAATAAATCAAGTAGTTTGGATATGAGAGCTTTGCGTAAGTACTGATTTCAAGATTTTTTTGGATATAAGTAGAATTTTTTTGGATTTGCTACTTTGGACAAGCTGTCATTTCCAAAGCATCTGTTTGATCTCGATGATTTAAGCTGTTGTGAGTTTAAATTTATGTCGGGTTGTAAACAGTTGGAAGAGTTTTCAATTCGAGCAAATATTTCAAAAAATTTGGATCTGAAAGTAATTTTGTAATTTTTAATTTTTCTTAAAACACGAAAAAACTACTTTTAGATAGCAATTTTTCGAAATAATTGTTTAATTATAAAATGATTTAGAAGCTGAGATAAATTTACACTCAGAACAGTTACAATGATCGCAATCAAGGAAGTAGTTTGGAAATGAGAGCTTTGCGTACGTACTGATTTCAAGATTTTTTTGGATATAAGTAGAAATTTCTTGGATTTGCTACATTGGACAAGCTTACATTTCCAAAGTACTTGCTTGATCTCGATGGTTTAAACTTTTGTGAGTTTTAATTTATGTCAGCTTGTAAACAGTTGGAAGCGTTTTCAATTCGAGCAAATATTTCAAAAAATTTGGATCTGAAAGTAATTTTGTAATTTTTCATTTTTTTAAAACACGAAAAAACTACTTTTAGATAGCAATTTTTCGAAATAATTGTCTGATTATAAAATAATTACAAGAATTTAGAAGCTGAGGTAAATCTACGCTCAGAGAAGTTACAATTATCCAAACCAAACAAGTAGTTTGGATATGAGAGCTTTGCGTAAGTACTGATTTCAAGATTTTTCTTGATATAGGTAGAAATTTCTTGGACTTGCTACTTTGGACAAGCTGTCATTTCCAAAGTACTTGCTTGATCTCGATAATTTAAATTGTTGTGAGTTTTAATTTACGTCATCTTGTAAGCTCTTGAAAGCGTTTTTAATTCGAGCAAATATTTCAAAAAATTTGGATCTGGAAGTAATTTTGTAATTTTTAATTTTGTTTCAAACACGAAAAAACTACTTTTAGATATGAATTTTTCGAAGTAATTGTCTGATTATAAAATAATTACAAGAATTTTGAAGCTGAGGTAAATCTACACTCAGAACAGTTAAAATCATCGAAATGAAGCAAGTAGTTTGGATATGAAGGCTTTGCGTAAGTACTGATTTCAAGATTTTTCTTGATATAGGTAGAAATTTCTTGGATTTGCTACTTTGGACAAGCTGTCATTTCCAAAGATAGCAATTTTTCGAAATAATTGTTTGATTATAAAATGGTTACAAAGATTTCGAATCTGAGGTAAATTTACACTCAGAACAGTTACAATCATCGAAATGAAGCAAGTAGTTTGAAAGTGAGAGCCTTGTGTAAGTTCTGATTTCAAGATTTTTCTTGATATAAGTAGAAATTTCTTGGATTTGCTACCTTGGACAAGCTGTCATTTCCAAAGTACCTGATTGATCCCGATGATTTAAACTGTTGTGAGTTTTAATTTATGTCAGCTTGTAAGCTCTTGAAAGCATTTTTAATTCGAGCAAATATTTCAAAAAATTTGGATCTGGAAGTAATTTTGTAATTTTTAATTTTGTTTCAAACACGAAAAAACTACTTTTAGATAGGAATTTTTCGAAATAATTGTCTGATTATAAAATAAGTACAAGAATTTAGAAGCTGAGGTAAATTTACACTCAGAACAGTTACAATCATCGAAATCAAGCAAGTAGTTTGGATATGAAGGCTTTGCGTAAGTACTGATTTCAAGATTTTTCTTGATATAGGTAGAAATTTCTTGGATTTGCTACATTGGACAAGCTGTCATTTCCAAAGTACTTGCTTGATCTCGATTATTTAAAGTGGTGTTAGTTTTATTTTGTGTCAGCTTGTAAATTCTTGAAGGCGTTTTCAATTCGAGCAAAACTTTCAAAAATTTGGACCTGAAAGTAATTTTGTAATTTTTCATTTTTTTTAGAACACGAAAAAACTACTTTTAGGTAGCAATTTTTCGAAATAATTGTTTGATTATAAAATAGTTACAAGAGTTTAGAAGCGGAGTTTAATCTACACTCAGAACAGTTACAATCATCTTTGCTTTGCGTAAGTACTGATTTCAAGATTTTTCTTGATATAGGTAGAAATTTCTTGGATTTGCTACTTTGGACAAGCTGTCATTTCCAAAGTAGTTGCTTGATCTCGATAGTTTAAACTGTTGTGAGTTTTAATTTATGTCAGCTTGTAAATTCTAGAAAGCGCTTTTAATTCGAGCAAATATTTCAAAAAATTTGGATCTGAAAGTAATTTTGTAATTTTTCATTTTTTAGAACACGAAAAAAATATTTTTGGATAACAATTTTTCGAAATAATTGTTTGATTATAAAATAATTACAAGAATTTAGAAGATAAGGTAAATTTACACTCAGAACAGTTACAATCATCGAAATCAAGCAAGCAGTTTGGATATGAGAGCCTTGCGGAAGTACTGATTTCAAAATTTATCTTGATATAAGTAGAAATTTCTTGGATTTGCTATATTGGACAAGCTGTCAATTCCAAAGTACTTGCTTGATATCGATAATTTAAACTGTTATGAGTTTAAGTTTATGTCGGCTTATAAATTCTTGAAAGCGTTTTCAATTCTAGCAAAAATTTCAAAAAATTTGGATCTGAAAGTAATTTTGTAATTTTTCATTTTTTTTAAAACACGAAAAAACTACTTTTAGATAGCAATTTTTCGAAATAATTGTTTGATTATAAAATGATTACAAGGATTTAGAAGCTGAGGCAAATTTACACTCAGAACAGGTAAAATCATCGAAATCAAGGAAGCAGTTTGGAAATGAGAGCTTTGCGTAAGTACTGATCTTAAGATTTTTCTTGATATAGGTAGAAATTTCTTGGATTTGCTACTTTGGACAAGCTGACATTTCCAAAGATAGCAATTTTTCGAAATAATTGTTTGATTTTAAAATGGTTACAAAGATTTCGAATCTGAGGTAAATTTACACTGAGAACAGTTAAAATCATCGAAATCAAGGAAGCAGTTTGGAAATGAGAGCTTTGCGTAAGTACTGATCTTAAGATTTTTCTTGATATAGGTAGAAATTTCTTGCCTTTGCTAAATTGGACAAGCTGTCATTTCCAAAGTACCTGCTTGATCTCAATGATTTAAACTGCTGTGAGTTTTAATTTATGTCAGCTTGTTAATTCTTGAAAGCGTTTTTAATTTGAGCAAATATATCAAAAAAATTGGATCTGAAAGTAATTTTGTAATTTTTCATTTTTTTTAAACACGAAAAAACTACTTTTAGATAGCAATTTTTCGACATAATTGTTTGATTGTAAAATAATTACAAGAATTTAGAAGCTAAGGTAAATTTACACTCAGAACAGTTACAATCATCGAAATCAAGCAAGCAGTTTGGATATGAGAGACTTGCGTAGGTACTGATTTCAAGATTTTTCTTGATATAAGTAGAAATTTCTTGGATTTGCTACATTGGACAAGCTGTCAATTCCAAAGTACTTGCTTGATCTCGATAATTTAAACTGTTGTGAGTTTAAGTTTATGTCGGCTTGTAAATTCTTGAAAGCGTTTTCAATTCGAGCAAAAATTTCAAAAAATTTGGATCTGAAAGTAATTTTGTAATTTTTCATTTTTTTTAAAACACGTAAAAATTACTTTTAGATAGCAATTTTTCGAAATAATTGTTTGATTATAAAATGGTTACAAAAATTTCGAATCTGAGGTAAGTTTACACTCAGAACAGTTACAATCATCGAAATGAAGCAAGTAGTTTGAAAGTGAGAGCCTTGCGTAAGTTCTGATTTCAAGATTTTTCTTGATATAAGTAGAAATTTCTTGAATTTGCTACCTTGGACAAGCTGTCATTTCCAAAGTACCTGCTTGATCTCGATGATTTAAACTGCTGTGAGTTTTAATTTGTGTCAGCTTGTAAGCTCTTGAAAGCGTTTTTAATTCGAGCAAATATTTCAAAAAATTTGGATCTGAAAGTAATTTTGCAATTTTCAATTTTTTTTAAAACACGAAAAAACTACTTTTAGATAGCAATTTTTCGAAATAATTGTCTGAATATAAAATAATTACAAGAATTTAGAAGCTGAAGTAAATTTACACTCAGAACGGTTACAATCATCGAAATCAAGCAAGTAGTTTGAAAATGAGAGCCTCGCGTAAGTACTGATTTCAAGATTTTTCTTGATATAAGTAGAAATTTCTTGCCTTTGCTACTTTGGACAAGCTGTCATTTCCAAAGTACCTGCTTGATCTCGATGATTTAAGCTGCTGTGAGTTTTAATTTATGTCAGCTTGTAAATTCTTGAAAGCGTTTTTAATTTGAGCAAATATATCAAAAAAATTGGATCTGAAAGTAATTTTGTAATTTTTCATTTTTTTTAAACACGAAAAAACTACTTTTAGATAGCAATTTTTAGAAATAATTGTTTGATTATAAAATGGTTACAAAGATTTTGAATCTGAGGTAAATTTACACTCAGAACAATTACAATCATCGAAATCAAGCAAGTAGTTTGAAAATGAGAGCCTCGCGAGTTACATTGACCTCTCCATACAACAACAACATTAGCTGACTATCTGATATTTTATTTCTTCTTAATTATTATTATTTATTCAATTACATTGACTTCTCCATAAAACATTAGCTGACTATGTCATATTTTATTTTTCTAAATTACTTTATTCTTTATTATATCAAATTACTTATTTCTCATGCATACTGCATTTCCGCTTACTATTTCTCACTCAGTAAAATTCCATTAATTATTTTCCCAGCGAATAAAATGAAAACATAAGCAAATAAAATAGATAAATGAGAATGTAAATCAGTTTTAAGTGTCTTTTGATAAATAAACATCAATGGGCGAAGTTCTGCCTAAGTAAAAAAGTGTTTTTTTTATATAAACCGGGAAAGCCATATCTTAACTGGCGCAGTCGGTAGTTCGGGACGTACACAAATAATAAACGACGGTTCATCGTTTTAAAAAACAGTCAAAGGATAATTGACAAGAAAAAGAAAACCTATCTGAAAGTGTTTTGTGTGTTAATAAACGACGGTTCATCGTTTTAAAAACAGTCAAAGGATAATTGACAAGAAAAAGAAAACCTATCTGAAAGTGTTTTGTGTGTTAATAAACGACGGTTCATCGTTTTAAAAACAGTCAAAGGATAATTGACAAGAAAAAGAAAACCTATCTGAAAGTGTTTTGTGTGTTAATAAACGACGGTTCATCGTTTTAAAAACAGTCAAAGGATAATTGACAAAAAAAAAAAAAAAAAACTATCAGAAAGTGTTTTGTGTGCTGTGTTTTTACACTTAAGTTCTGCCCGAACCTAACAACAACAACGAGAAAGCTGATTCCCGGTAGAAGACCAAAATCGTGAAGATAAGATTAATTCTAAGGCATATTAGCGTGTAAGTCAAAAGTAAAAATATTTATCCTTAAGAACTCTCAATCCTTTCCTCTATCCAATCCATGTCCAGTAAAAAAAAATAGACCAAGGAGAACCCCATATTCACGAGTAAATTTAGATTTAGAAAGCATAAGTGAAAGTTCAGAGGAAGAAAAAGAATCGAAGAGTGACGTTGATAAAAGTGATATTTTGGCAAAGCAACTAAATAAATTAACGCATTATAATACATTAAGTAACCTTGATAATCTCTTTAATAATCTCACGTTAACTGACTTTGACAATAATTTTTTAAATAAAAAAGTACAACAAGAAAATAAACAAAAAATGGCAAACAGTGGTGACGACCGAATAAATGACGGTAATGACATTTTTAAAGCACTCAGGGTCCCTGATGCTATTAAGGATTTACCGAAATTTGATGGTAACCCCAGACTCCTTTTTGAGTTCATTCAGAACGTAGAAGAAATTTTATCTTTAATTCCGGAAGTGGACGGCACAGCCCAGGGAAGAATACTTCTTCGTGCCATCCGAAATAAAATAATCGGACCTGCCAACGAAATTCTAAACATGTATGGCACTCCACTTGCATGGACATCAATTAGAAGCAACTTAGTTTTACACTATAGCGATAAAAGAAATGAGACCTCTCTCATTCGTGACCTCCATAGCCTTAAACAACAAAACAATACTGTTGAACAATTTTATAGTAAAATAATCGAAATTTTTGCTACTATAAGCAACCACATTAAAGTTCACGATACAGACTTAAATGTAATTAAAGCCAAAAATGAACTCTATGAAGAAATGTGCCTTAACACCTTTCTAGTAGGTTTAAGAGAACCCCTTGGTTCAACTGTCCGTGCAATGAAACCCACCTCATTGCCAAGTGCATTTGCATTCTGTATCCAGGAGCAGAATATATTTTACTCGAAAACAAACTTGTCACTTTTTGATAACAAGATGTACAAGAAAAGTTTTGAAATTCAAAATCGACAACCCCAAAATTTTAATTACCCATATAATTCATTTTCATTTAATCAACAGAAACCACAACTACAACATTTTAATTCCCCATATAATACGTTTTCATCCAATCAACAAAAACCACAACCCCAATATTTTAATCCCTCACACAGTACATTTCCGCTAAGTCCACCAAGAACACAACCCCAACAATACTATCAACAACGGGTCCCACAGCAACATATGAATCCTCAACTTCAACCCCCAAAACCTCAACAGAATTATCAACCACAGTTTCAACAACAATCACCTTCCCAACGTTATTCTCAAAAACCTCAGCAGTTTTCACAAAACCAACAAAGAAAATTCGATCCAATGGAACTTGGTTCCACTAGAGTTACTCGTTTGACTCAACCATCTCCATACAATTTTACTAAACCAAATGAACTTCAAAATTTTAGAAAACAAGAACTACATAATGTAATTGTACCACAAGAAACAGACAACTTCTCAAATAACGTAGAATACCCTACTGATGTTATTGATAATTACCAACAGTTAGATTCCTACTATGATTATAATGATCACCCTGATCAACAAGATCTAGAACTTTTAAACGCAATGCATGAATTAGATGACGAAAATTTTTCCACACCTGCCCCGACAGACCAATTGGGTACGTAGACATTAACAAACATGGTACTGTTCTTCCTTATATCAACATTTCCTCACCTTTTGGCCGTCCATTAAAATTTTTAATTGACACAGGAGCCACCACTTCTTTCATCAACCCCGAATTTGTACATCCTGATTATTTAGTTTCAATAGAACCGACATCTATTAAAACAATTCTAAGTACACATAAAATAAACAAAGAAGTTTATCTTCCCAACTTCTTAGAGTTTAATCAACCTGGAGAAACCAGATTCTTAGTTTTTCGCTTTCATGGATACTTTGATGGTTTACTAGGACTCGACGCCCTTACGGCACTAGGAGCAAACATTGATTTAGTTAACAAACTCATTATTACAAAAAATTCAAAATTACCCTTAGAACTAAAACCCAATTTTATATCCCAAAAATATATTCTTTCGGCAAACTCTAAAACAATCGTAAATTTACCAGTTGACATAGAAGAAGGAGACATTCTTATTAAAACAACATACATTTCACCTCAGTTATATATTCCAGAAGGTATATATAAAACAATTAAATGGTACACCAATTGCATGGTAATTAATGCATCCAATGCTGAAAAAACACTCTTTCTAGAACAACCTCTCAAAGTCACAAAATTCAATAAACAAGAATTTTACGAGCTTAACAATTTTGAAATCAATAGTGAAATTCCTCAAACAAACCCTATAACTTCTGATGACGTAACAAATCTTATTCCAACTTCACACCTTAACCTTGAAGAAAAGAAAGCTATTTACAAATTATGCCGAGAATACGATGATATTTTTTTTAAAGACGGACAAAAATTAACATTCACTAACAAAATTAAACATGGCATCAATACCAGCGATGACATCCCCATCTATTCTAAATCTTATAGGTATCCTCATATTCATAAACAAGAAGTCCAAGCACAAATTGAGCAAATGTTAGAACAAGGTGTAATAAGACCCAGTTATTCACCTTGGAGCTCACCAATCTGGATTGTCCCAAAGAAAATGGATGCCAGTGGAAAAGTCAAATGGCGACTTGTGATTGACTACAGGAAACTGAACGAGAAAACAGTTAGTGACAAATATCCCTTACCTAACATTAATGATGTGTTAGACAAATTAGGCCGAAGTATATACTTCACGACACTCGATCTGGCTAGCGGTTTTCACCAGATTGAGATGAAACAAAAAGACATCGAAAAAACAGCATTCACCGTAGAAAGTGGGCACTATGAGTATTTAAGAATGCCCTTCGGGTTGAAGAATGCTCCATCGACCTTTCAAAGAGTCATGGACAATCTGCTCAGGGATCTACAAGGAAAAATCTGTCTCGTTTATTTGGATGATATCATCATCTTTTCTACTTCACTCCAAGAGCATACAGAAAATTTAAAGAAAGTTTTTGATAGGTTACGAGAAGCAAACTTCAAAATTCAGATCGATAAATCTGAATTCCTCCGTAAAGAAGTAGCTTTCTTAGGTCATATAGTTACAAGTGAAGGTGTAAAACCAAACCCCGATAAAATTTTCGCAATTCAAAATTTTCCAATACCTAAAACCCAAAAAGAAATTAAATCTTTCTTAGGCCTTCTTGGATATTACCGTAAATTCATCAAAGATTTCGCGAAACTTACAAAGCCACTTACAGAATGCCTGAAGAAAGGTAGGAATATTGACTTAAATGAAAAATATGTTAAAGCATTCGAAATGAGTAAAGAATTACTAGTTAATGATCCAATACTACAATATCCTGATTTTACTAAGCCATTCATATTAACCACCGACGCGAGTAATTTTGCACTAGGCGCGATTTTATCCCAAGGCGCTTTAGGTAACGATAAGCCTATTTGTTATGCCAGTCGGACCTTAACAGATTCAGAAACCAATTATTCTACCATTGAAAAAGAATTATTGGCGATCGTTTGGGCAACAAAATATTTCCGCCCATACCTATTCGGTCAGAAATTCAAAATTGTAACCGACCATAAGCCCTTGCAATGGCTCATGAGTTTAAAAGACCCAAATTCCAAACTAATCAGATGGCGTTTAAAGCTCGAGGAATTCGATTATCAAATAATCTACAAAAAAGGAAAACTAAATTTAAATGCAGATGCGTTAAGTCGAATTCAAATACAGCCCCCAAATAGTAAAATCGAATTAAATATTAATGAAACAACTGCTGCTACCATTCATTCTGCAGCTGAAAATTTAGATGATCGCATTTTTATTTCAGAACGACCCCTAAATGAATTCAATATACAGCTTATTTTAAAGAAAAATGACAGAGACAAACCACCAAAACTTGAAATGCTATTCAAAAACAAACAAAGAAGAACTGTGTACAAACAAGACTTTACTGAAAATAACATTACAGACATTTTTAAACAACATTTACCCCCAAACAAATGCTGTGCAATATACACAGACAATGAAACATTCAGAATTGTACAAGAAGTATATTCAAAATACTTCTCTAACAGCAAGACCTTTAAACTTATCCGTTGCACCGACATACTAACAGATATAACAGACAATGACGAACAAGACAAAACTATTACTGACTAGCATAATAATAATAACCACAGAGGAATCAATGAAACACTCCTACATCTAAAAAGACAATATTTTTTTCCGTATATGAAGACAAAAATTACAACAATAATAAATAATTGCGAAACCTGTCAACTTACGAAATATGACCGAAACCCTCCAAAAATAAAACATGAAATCCCGCCAACTCCAAAGAAACCACTCGATATAATCCACATAGATGTCTATAGTATAAATAATAGGAAAATTCTAACAATAAGCGACAAATTTTCAAAATTTGCAGCGGCATACACACTCGCCGTGCAGAATAGCTTAATATAATAAAATCTATTAAGCATTTTATTAGCCTTCACGGCATACCCAATCACTTAGTATCCGATCAAGGATCAGAATTCACAGCCATAATTTTTAAAGATTTCTGTGCACAATATAGCATTAATTTGCATATTACGTCTTTTCAACAGTCCAGTAGCAATAGCCCCGTCGAACGATTACATTCAACACTTACTGAAATTTATAGAATAATCTACAACAAAAGAAAGGAAAGAGACCATAGCTCTATTTTAAGCGAAACTATAATTACTTACAACAATTCCATTCACACATCTACAAATTATACCCCATATGAATTATTTTACGGTAGGACTTATAAGTTTAACAAAGAAGTAAATTTTAATAATGAACATGAGTATCTTCAAAAACTCAATGAATTTCAAGAAAAATTATTTCCCACTATAAAAGAAAAATTAGAAAAAGTAGTATCTAAGAACATTGAAAAAATTAACACGAATCGAAAAGAAGCCGTAGATTTTAAGGAAAATTCAATCATTTATAGAAAAGAATTTAGACGAAACAAATTGACACCTAGATTTAGCAAACATAGAATTAAAACAAATAATAAAGTTACAGTTATCACTAATGACTACAAAAAACTACATAAATCAAAAATAAAACACAAACGAAAATTTCAGGCTCATGACGATGACAACACTGACGACAATAGCCAAAGGACAACAAATGGAACTGCAAGAACTTAATGGAAACATGGGAATTCTTCCTATGAAATTAGGAACAAGTAGAATCATAAGCAAATACGATAACCTAGTACACATCGTCAGGTTAAACTCATATAAACAGAACATAAACAAAATAACTACATCATTACTAGCCTTCAAAAACATAAATGACTTCAAAGACTCATTGACCGTTATAAACGTCAAAGTTGACGAACTGAGAGCCAAATTAGAAACGTTGATGCCAAAGTTTAGGCATAAAAGAGGACTCATTAACGGACTTGGTTCGGTAGTCAAAAGTATTACTGGAAATATGGACGCAGATGATGCCATGCATCTGAACAACCAAATAGACCAATTAACACAAGACCAACTGCTAGTAAAAGACAAAATAAATAGGATCACTCAATTAAACAACCAAATGACACAGAGATTTACAAACATTACCGACCACATAAACAGACAGCAAGAAATTATAGAAGGTTATTTAAGGTATTCCCAAAATCAAATCAGAACAGATGAAACCGCAATCAAGTATTCCCAATACCTGAACCAAATAAACTATAACATTGATTTATTAAATAGTCACCTTTCTAATATAGCAGAAGCCATAATTCTCGCCAAACTTAACGTCATTTCAAAACAGATACTAAATTCTGATGAACTTGATTACATATATAAAGTCTTTGAAAATAAGTCCATACAAATAAATTCTGATGAACAAATTTATGAGCTCCTAGGTCTACAAGCCTACTACAATGATACAAACATTATATTCAACATAAGAATCCCACAAATTTCCAAAGAAACTTTCTCCTTTTTTCATATCATCCCCCTCCCTATTAATAACACCAAATTTATCATTACCAAACCCTATATCATATCCAATCCTAACAAAATATTTTACTTTGACAAAAAATGCCAACAAATCGAGGGAATATTCTACTGCAAAGAAGCGGACAAACATCAACCGAAACTCAACGATAGCTGCATCACCAACCTCCTAAAAAATCTCCCTGCTAATTGTGATCTCGAGGAAAAATCAGGAAAAGCCGAAATACTTCAACCAGAACATAATTACATACTTTTGATTAACATCCCGGAAACAAACATACAAACCACCTGTGAACCACACCGTCGAAAAATCAAGGGCACACAATTGATACACTTCCAAAATTGCGAAGTCGAGATAAACGAAATCATATATGAAAGTAACGAAAGAATATACTGGGAGGATATCCACATCTTTCCATCACAATTTAACCAGTTAAACTCATCATCAATAGTTCATACACCAAATCTACAAAAACTTCAGTCTTACCAATTTAAAAACATTGAACTCATACAAGAATTACACAGAAGAACGTCATGGACCAGCACATGGATGCTCAGCTCGACAATCATATTCAGCCTATTCATCCTCATCATATTGGTCTACTTAATCGGATTTCTTAGATCACCAACAGCATCAGCAAATATTCCACTCACACAGCAGCTTCCGGAACCCACACCTATAAAAATCATCGCTCCTGCCAACGGAACAACAGGAATGCAGTTCCTTTGGCCATCGCTCCATTCTCAGGGGGGAGGAGTTACATTGACCTCTCCATACAACAACAACATTAGCTGACTATCTGATATTTTATTTCTTCTAAATTATTATTATTTATTCAATTACATTGACTTCTCCATAAAACATTAGCTGACTATGTCATATTTTATTTTTCTAAATTACTTTATTCTTTATTATATCAAATTACTTATTTCTCATGCATACTGCATTTCCGCTTACTATTTCTCACTCAGTAAAATT
Organism: Philhelius pedissequus; assembly: GCA_910595825.1. Classification (NCBI taxonomy): domain Eukaryota; kingdom Metazoa; phylum Arthropoda; class Insecta; order Diptera; family Syrphidae; genus Philhelius; species Philhelius pedissequus. Next base: position 34,520,047 of record OU343164.1, on the reverse strand, counting down.
CCATTAATTATTTTCCCAGCGAATAAAATGTAAACATAAGCATATAAAATAGATAAATGAGAATGTAAATCAGTTTTAAGGGTCTTTTGATAAATAAACATCAATGGGCGAAGTTCTGCCTAAGTAAAAAAGTGTTTTTTTTATATAAACCGGGAAAGCCATATCTTAACTCACGCATCCTATAGGAGTGGTTAATATACCATTAGATTGCATTTTACGTGTTCTACATGGTGGTGTCAAAAATCAGAAGATCCTTTCTTGTCAGGGATGTGTTAAGTGATGAAGAAGTAATAGCTCTTCTTAACTGCGAAGGTGATATTACTCAACTGTACGCATTTTATACGAATGCAATGTCGTACAGAAATCAAATTCCTAATGAAGATTTTTAAGCAACAGCTCACGGATCATATTGCTCAAGTTAAATATACATCTATCATTTAGTTGGTTACAAAATTAAAATTAAAATTAAAAAAAAATGTTAACCGGGCATTTTATTCTGTTCTGTCGTTTGGTATTCAATTATACATACATATAGAAATATTGTAAACTTTTAAAATGAAATAAAAAATATATATCTATCTATCTATTTTTATTTACCTCGGATGGGTGGATAAAAATTCTAATTTTATTGTTTTTGTTTACCGCAACCATTGGTGACACTGCTGGTGTAATGCCAGAATTTTTTTCCGAAACACCCATATCGAGCGTTTTGTCGATTTCAGACTTCACTTTATCACGAATGGAGTGAGGTATTTTTCGAGCAGCGTAGATTTCAAACCGCGGATTTTCAACTAAATCGATATCGTATTCATAGTCTGCAACGCAAACGAGTCCCGAGAAAATATTTTCATCAATTTTTAGTTCTTCAACGCGAACAATTAATTTTAGTTTTTCGCACGCTTTTCTGCCTAATATAGGCGCAACCGCATATTCTACGACTTTGAAATTAATGAATGTTTTTTTAATTACGCACTACGCATTCAGCATTTATCTCTCCGCAAACATCGTTTTGACTTTCGCCGAAAGCTGTTAATTTTTTGGTTGCTGCATTTTCTAGTTCACTGTTTATTTTATTTAATAGATAGAAAAAATAATTCATCAAACTCGACGCCAACCGAAACCCTATATTGGTCTAACCAAGGGGGTTGTAGGAGGGCAGCATGTGAGACAGAACTCATGTTTTCACAACACTAGTTCTATAATGTGAATTTCCAGAGTCGTTTAAGATCATGGGGCTCTCAGTTGAATTCTCTGAAAGAATATTAAATCTATGCACCTATATGGACGTAGAGTAAGCAGTTCAGTTGCACAATGGAAAATATGGAAAATTCAGTGTTAGGGTAATGACAGCTTTTAATTTGCCTCCTGTCTGCTGGAAGCCTGAAAATACGGCCGGTCGGCGCTGGAGTCAGCTATGGCGAAATATGATCTCAGAGCAATAATTCTTGTACAGTGCTCAGTGCATCAGTCAGAAAACCAAAAGTAAACGGGAAAAATTATGCTGATTGTACATATTTTTTCAGATGAAGAACAAACGCAAAGTAATAAAAGATTTTATTACCTGATTTTCGAGAGAGGATAACAAGATTCGTAAACATGAATATTTCGTCTAATTTTTTTTTTTTTTTTTTTCTAATTCCGATTTATTTTTAATGGCTACAACACAAGGTTTGGCATCCTCAACACCATATTATCTCTGGGGTAAATTGCAGTTTGCACAAAGCCATCGCGTCGGGCATAATAGTATAATTGAAAATTAAGACTTCTTTCAGTTCTGTTTATATTGTTGTTAATGTATCGTAGATATATTCATATTCGAAGAGATTAGGTTTAGATATGGATTTAAAAATCGATGATGTCAAGAAAAATATGGATCAGGAGACGATGACATATCATTCAGATGGTCGTGGACTGATAAAGAAAGTTCTATATGTCACTGACAAAAAATCAGTAAACTCTAATTCTTATTTGGCGGAATCTTCCAGGGAAAATAAACCTCAACGATTGCCAACAATTAGCGAAGGTATTGTCTGGTCATTTCAAGGAGAAATAGCATCATCACCACCTAGAGTAGACTATCATGATGATAAGCACCAAATTTTACTATCGTCATCATCATCATCATCTTCGACATCATCAGCATTACTGTGTGAAAGCTTTGACGTAAATGTTATTGTTCATCCAATATTTTGGGACTTCTCAGAACCATCCGAATTTGGCCGCCAATTGCGTCCACCTGCACACACTACTCACGACTATGTCAATGAAGATGTATGGATCGAAATGGAGCCTAACATAAATTCAGCATCAACAACAACCGTTGATAATATTGATGAGCGATTGGAAGACGAATTCGATGATATTAATTCACTTGATTGTTACATAAACATGGCTATACTAATAATAATTGTTTCGATTGCTCTTTTAATTTTGATTGGTTATTATGTTTGTTTTTATTATTGAAATAATATATGGCTTAATAATAATGATACAGAACATCTTATATCTAATTTCACTTTAAGAATAAATATTATTATACTTATTTTACGAACCAAGCGGTTTTTAGTAAAATTAGTGTTTTATTTTAGTGAATTTCATAAAATTTTTGTGTAAGATCCCTTGATAACTTTGTAAACATACTCGTATATCATTTTTTTAAGACTAAATTAACACTGAGTTAAGTTTGCAGTTAAATTATCCCTGAAATGAATAAACAAAGTCTCTAGCTCATAAAATATTTTGAAGAGAAGATTTGAATTTTCAGAAAGCAATTGAAATCAAAGTTTTACCCCTACCTATATGAAAACTGGTTTTTCTCTATTGATTTTAAGAGACGGTGTACACTTTTGTATCGATAGTTTCTGGGCACGCATCGGTCAGAAATTATATCATTGAGTTAATTCAAAGTTAAGTCACCAAGTTTGTTAAGGACCTAATCTCAAAATTAGAGATTGATTAAAATTGATTTTAGGATTTAACATGATTTAATTGAAATTGAAATTGAAATTGAAATTAAAATACCGTTGTGTGGACTTAATAAAGCTACAAAAAATTAATTCTTTTGCTTGTACTTTGGTAAAAATAAATGATGATACACATAATACATTTTTTGTAGATTATTTAGTTGTTAAAGCCTGAGGGAAAAAAAGATGCCATTTGAATTCTGAGACAATTATGAATATATAAACAAAAAAAACATTTTAAAAATCGTTGGAGCTGTTTGAAAAAAAAATCAGTAATTCTATGTCCCTGTTAATTTTTTTCTTAATGTCAATTCTTAGTGTTTCACTAAACACCGTCTTCGATGGTTTTGCGAAGGACTAAGTTTGTTTGTAAATGGCAAATAGCAGAAATTCTGTTTCATTTCGCACATAGTCCACGGAATAAGTCCCTCCCAAGTGCATTTTCATTAATTTGGGTGTTATTGCTTCCTTACACTCGCGGGTTTTGTTCACTGCAAATCGGTTTTTCTTTTCGAAAAATAAAAATAAAATGCACGACTGGACCTCACGAACTTGCTCTTATGTTCGATCACATCCATCGTATGCAAAAGGTTTCTATTAAGAATCTAAATATATATATATATATATATATTTTTATTTAATTTTAACAGGCATATACCTGTAAAACCTAAGGTGCTTTAAATGCAACCTGAATTGCACGGCACTAGTTAGAAGGAATAAAAAGATAGGAAAGATTTCTTGTTGGCACGGTGGACTTGAGAATTAGGTATTTAATATCTCATTTTAACCCACTGGCGGCATCCAATTGAGTTTGAAGGTATAGAACAGAATGCTGCCTAGCGTGAACCCACACGTCTAAGTTAGCAGTCAAGCACTTTATCCACTGCGCCATTACCATTTTCAAAGTCGATTTTTACTTAATTTTTTATATGGTTAGACATTTTTTGAATGTTTTTCTAAAAGAAAACTTGGTACGACAGGTTTAAAAATTTAATTATATAAACTTACAAACAAGATTTCAAAAGAAAATCATCTACCCTTTTCGAAATATTGAATTTTCAGAAAATAAAATATTTAATATTTTTCGAAAATTTTGGTATGCAGTATTTTTTACAACTTGAAGGACTTCCTATATAAATTTTTTTATAGAAATCCATCGAGCCGTTTATGTGAAAGTTCAAAATCAAAAAAGTGGTTGTATGGCAAGTACTGTTAATAACAAAATATTAAAAAATATGTTTTGACCAAAACGTAGAGTATACTTAGGACAATGCACACATTTTTTTATGAAAATCGTGAGAGCTGTTTTCGAGATAATTGAGATGGTAGACAAAATTGTATGGCAAGTACCGTAAGTTTTGTACCTAAAAAATAAAATGCACGACTGGATCGCACGAACTTGCTCTTGTAGCTAACAACTTTAATGTAGCTAACCAAACTTCAATGGTTAGTTGGTTAGGTGTAGCTATCCTATGCAGTTTTAAAAATAATGCATTGTTTTAAGTATAATTAATTGTGGAAAGGATGATTCAAGGAATAGTTAAACAGGAACCTGCCTACAAATGTATATTTAAATCTCAGTTATCGATTTTAATTATGCAAGTTAGGAGAGTAAAATGCATCTACATATATATAGATATTGATGGAACCTAAGTATGTAAACATGTACATATAATAATAAAAATGAAGGATGTTGGTGGTTAGTTAGCTATATGCATATAACTTTATAATTTAGGTGCAATATGCATAAATAAGATTCATGTGATTTTTCAAGACACAAATTATGTATACATATATACATATGTACAGGGCCTACATTATATTTAGTATTCAGTGGCGAACGCAAAAATTTGTAAAAAGGGAATAATAATTAGGTAGAAATAAATGGATAATACACATACTTAAATGTTTTTATATTGCTTAGTCGTTATAGTTTGAGGAAAGTTAAAGATGCCATTTGAATACATGGAGAAATAAGAATGGGTCTATAACAGAACTACGCAAACACAAACTGCTCACGACTAAACTTCTCGGTACAAAACTACTCAGTACGAAACTACCAATGCCACAACTACTAACGATGCTATTATTTTCGGTCGGGTTTTGGACTGGCAATAATAACAATAAAAGTATGGGTTATTATGCAAATAATGAATTCCTATTGGTCAATACATCACCTATGGGATGATGTAGTTAAATATCCACATGTTTGGAGTAGGACCAAAGACCAAAGAAATGTCGCAATGGGGGTCAACGATATCTATTAGACAAATATAAATAAATACAGTTGGTAAATCCATATATATATATATGATGTTAGAACGGCAACGGAATAGTGAATATAAAAATAGGGCCGAATTATATATATTTGAAAGTAACCTATAAACATTGCCAGGTCTACCTATCCATGAAAAATAATTAAGCAGCATAATGAAAGATGGGTTATATATTTATGCTATTAAGGGGAAGGGTCCAAAAACTGTCAACTTCGTTGTTCTTTGACCGATTTCAATTCAATTTAAATATGTTCTAGCTAACGCAGATTTATAAGAGAAAAAATAGTTTCAAAACAGAATTGTCAAAAATATGTCAACTTTGTTGATCTTTGACTGATTTCAATGAAATTTAAATATGTTCTACCTGACGTAGAATTTTAAAGAAAAAATAGCTTCAAAGCAGAATTGTCAAAAATATGCCAACTTTGTTGTTCTTTGCCCGATTTCAATGAAATTAAAATATGTTCTAGTTGACGCAGAATTATAAAATAAAAAATAGTTTCAAAGCAGAATTGTCAAAAATATGTCAACTTTGTTGTTCTTTGACCGATTTCGATGAAATTTAAATATGTTCTAGCTGACGCAGAATTATAAAAGAAAAAATAGTTTCAAAACAGAATTGTCAAAAATATGTCAACTTTGTTGTTCTTTGACCGATTTCAATGAAATGTAAATATGTTCTAGCTGACATAGAATTATAAAATAAAAAAATATTTTCAAAACAGAATTGTCAAAAATATGTCAACTTTGTTGTTCTTTGACCGATTTCAATGAAATGTAAATATGTTCTAGCTGACGTAGAATTTTAAAAGAAAAAAATAGTTTCAAAGCAGAATTGTCAAAAATATATCAACTTTGTTGTTCTTTGCCCGATTACAATGAAATTTAAATATGTTCTAGCTAACGCAGATTTATAAGAGAAAAAATAGTTTCAAAACAGAATTGTCAAAAATATGTCAACTTTGTTGATCTTTGACTGATTTCAATGAAATTTAAATATGTTCTACCTGACGTAGAATTTTAAAGAAAAAATAGCTTCAAAGCAGAATTGTCAAAAATATGCCAACTTTGTTGTTCTTTGCCCGATTTCAATGAAATTAAAATATGTTCTAGTTGACGCAGAATTATAAAATAAAAAATAGTTTCAAAGCAGAATTGTCAAAAATATGTCAACTTTGTTGTTCTTTGACCGATTTCGATGAAATTTAAATATGTTCTAGCTGACGCAGAATTATAAAAGAAAAAATAGTTTCAAAACAGAATTGTCAAAAATATGTCAACTTTGTTGTTCTTTGACCGATTTCAATGAAATGTAAATATGTTCTAGCTGACATAGAATTATAAAATAAAAAAAATATTTTCAAAACAGAATTGTCAAAAATATGTCAACTTTGTTGTTCTTTGACCGATTTCAATGAAATGTAAATATGTTCTAGCTGACGTAGAATTTTAAAAGAAAAAAATAGTTTCAAAGCAGAATTGTCAAAAATATATCAACTTTGTTGTTCTTTGCCCGATTACAATGAAATTTAAATATGTTCTAGCTAACGCAGATTTATAAGAGAAAAAAATAGTTTCAAAACAGAATTGTCAAAAATATGTCAACTTTGTTGATCTTTGGCCGATCTCAATAAAATTTAAATATGTTCTAGCTGACGCAGAATTATAAAAGAAAAACATATTTTCAAAACAGAATTATCAAAAATATGTCAACTTATTTGAGCTTTGACTGATTTCAATTCAATTTAAATATTTTCTAGCTGACGTAGAATTTTAAAAGACAAAAATAGTTTCAAAGCAGAATTGTCAAAAATATCTCAACTTTGTTGTTCTTTACCCGATTACAATGAAATTTAAATATGTTCTAGCTAACACAGAATTATAAAAGAAAAAAATATTTTCAAAACAGAATTGTCAAAAATATGTCAACTTTGTTGTTCTTTGACCGATTTCGATGAAATTTAATTATGTTCTAGCTGACGTAGAGTTTTAAAAGAAAAAAATAGTTTCAAAACAGAATTGTCAAAAATATGTCAACTTTGTTGTTCTTTGACCGATTTCAATGAAATGTAAATATGTTCTAGCTGACGTAGAATTTTAAAAGAAAAAAATAGTTTCAAAGCAGAATTGTCAAAAATATGTCAACTTTTTTGATCTTTGACTGATTTCAATGAAATGTAAATATGTTCTAGCTGACGTAGAGTTTTAAAAGAAAAAAATAGTTTCAAAACAGAATTGTCAAAAATATGTCAACTTTGTTGTTCTTTGACCGATTTCAATGAAATGTAAATATGTTCTAGCTGACGTAGAATTTTAAAAGAAAAAAATAGTTTCAAAGCAGAATTGTAAAAAATATATCAACTTTGTTGTTCTTTGCCCGATTTCAATGAAATTTAAATATGTTCTAGCTGACGCAGAATTATAAAAGAAACAAATATTTTCAAAACAGAATTGTCAAAAATATGTCAACTTTGTTGTTCTTTGACCGATTTCGATGAAATTTAAATATGTTCTAGCTGACGCAGAATTATAAAAGAAAAAAATAGTTTCAAAACAGAATTGTCAAAAATATGTCAACTGTGTTGTTCTTTGACCGATATCAATGAAATTTAAATATGTTCTAGCTGACGCAGAATTATAAAAGAAAAAAATAGTTCCAAAGCAGAATTGTCAAAAATATGTCAACTTTGTTGATCTTTGACTGATTTCAATGAAATTTAAATATGTTCTAGCTGACGCAGAATTATAAAAGAAAAAAATAGTTTCAAAACAGAATTGTCAAAAATATGTTAACTTTGTTGATCTTTGACCGATATCAATGAAATTTAAATATGTTCTAGCTGACGCAGAATTATAAAAGAAAAAAAAAAGTTTCAAAACAGAATTGTCAAAAATATGTTAACTTTGTTGATCTTTGATCGATATCAATGAAATTTAAATATGTTCTAGCTAACGCAGAATTATAAAAGAAAAAAATATTTTCAAAACAGAATTGACAAAAATATGTCAACTTTGTTGTTCTTTGACCGATTTCGATGAAATTTAAATATGTTCTAGCTGACGCAGAATTATAAAAGAAAAAAATAGTTTCCAAACAGAATTGTCAAAAATATGTTAACTTTGTTGATCTTTGACCGATATCAATGAAATTTAAATATGTTCTAGCTGACGCAGAATTATAAAAGAAAAAAATAGTTTCAAAACAGAATTGTCAAAAATATGTTAACTTTGTTGATCTTTGACCGATATCAATGAAATTTAAATATGTTCTAGCTAACGCAGAATTATAAAAGAAAAAAATATTTTCAAAACAGAATTGTCAAAAATATGTTAACTTTGTTGATCTTTGACCGATATCAATGAAATTTAAATATGTTCTAGCTGACGCAGAATTATAAAAGAAACAAATATTTTCAAAACAGAATGTCAAAAATATGTCAACTTTGTTGTTCTTTGACCGATTTCGATTAAATTTAAATATGTTCTATCTGACGCAGAATTATAAAAGAAACAAATATTTTCAAAACAGAATTGACAAAAATATGTCAACTTTGATGTTCTTTGACCGATTTCGATGAAATTTAAATATGTTCTAGCTGACGCAGAATTATAAAAGAAAAAAATATTTTCAAAACAGAATTGACAAAAATATGTCAACTTTGATGTTCTTTGACCGATTTCGATGAAATTTAAATATGTTCTAGCTGACGCAGAATTATAAAAGAAAAAAATAGTTTCAAAACAGAATTATCAAGAATATGTCAACTTTGTTGTTCTTTGACCGATTTCGATGAAATTTAAATATGTTCTAGCTGACGCAGAATTATAAAAGAAAAACATATTTTCAAAACAGAATTATCAAAAATATGTCAACTTATTTGAGCTTTGACCGATTTCAATTCAATTTAAATATGTTCTAGCTGACGTAGAATTTTAAAAGACAAAAATAGTTTCAAAGCAGAATTGTCAAAAATATCTCAACTTTGTTGTTCTTTGACCGATTTCGATGAAATTTAAATATGTTCTAGCTGACGCAGAATTATAAAAGAAAAAAATAGTTTCAAAACAGAATTGTCAAAAATATGTCAACTTTGTTGATCTTTGACCGATATCAATGAAATTGAAATATGTTCTAGCTGACGCAGAATTATAAAAGAAAAAAATAGTTTCAAAGCAGAATTGTCAAAAATATGTCAACTTTTTTGATCTTTGACTGATTTCAATGAAATGTAAATATGTTCTAGCTGACGTAGAATTTTAAAAGAAAAAAATAGTTTCAAAACAGAATTGTCAAAAATATGTCAACTTTGTTGTTCTTTGACCGATTTCAATGAAATGTAAATATGTATGTTCTAGCTGACCTAGAATTTTAAAAGAAAAAAATAGTTTCAAAGCAGAATTGTAAAAAATATATCAACTTTGTTGTTCTTTGCCCGATTTCAATGAAATTTAAATATGTTCTAGCTGACGCAGAATTATAAAAGAAAAAAATAGTTTCAAAACAGAATTGTCAAAAATATGTCAACTGAGTTGTTCTTTGACCGATATCAATGAAATTTAAATATGTTCTAGCTGACGCAGAATTATAAAAGAAAAAAATAGTTCCAAAGCAGAATTGTCAAAAATATGTCAACTTTGTTGATCTTTGACTGATTTCAATGAAATTTAAATATGTTCTAGCTGACGCAGAATTATAAAAGAAAAAAAAAGTTTCAAAACAGAATTGTCAAAAATATGTCGACTTTGTTGTTCTTTGACCGATTTCAATGAAATTTAAATGTGTTCTACCTAACGTAGAATTTTAAAGAAAAAATAGCTTCAAAGCAGAATTGTCAAAAATATGTCAACTTTGTTGATATTTAACCGATGTCAATGAAATTAAAATCTGTTAAAGCTGACGTAGAATTTTAAAGAAAAAAATAGCTTCAAAGCAGAATGGTAAAAATATGCCAGCTTTGTTGTTATTTGCCCGATTTCAATGAAATTTAAAAATGTTCTAGCTGACGCAGAATTATTAAAGAAAAAAATAGTTTCAAAACAGAATTGTCAAAAATATGTCAACTTTGTTGTTCTTTGACCGATTTCAATGAAATGTAAATATGTTCTAGCTGACGTAGAACTTTAAAAGAAAAAAATAGTTTCAAAGCAGAATTGTAAAAAATATATCAACTTTGTTGTTCTTTGCCCGATTTCAATGAAATTTAAATAATGTATGTTCTAGCTGACGCAGAATTATAAAGAAAAAAATAGTTTCAAAACAGAATTGTCAAAAATATGTCAACTTTGTTGATCTTTGGCCGATCTCAATGAAATTTAAATATGTTCTATCTGACGCAGAATTATAAAAGAAAAAAATATTTTCAAAATAGATTTGTCAAAAATATGTCAACTTTGTTGTTCTTTGACCGATTTCGATGAAATTTAAATATGTTCTAGCTGACGCAGAATTATAAAAGAAAAAAATAGTTTCAAAACAGAATTGTCAAAAATATGTTAACTTTGTTGATCTTTGACCGATATCAATGAAATTTAAATATGTTCTAGCTGACGCAGAATTATAAAAGAAACAAATATTTTCAAAACAGAATTGACAAAAATATGTCAACTTTGTTGTTCTTTGACCGATTTCAATGAAATGTAAATATGTTCTAGCTGACGTAGAACTTTAAAAGAAAAAAATAGTTTCAAAGCAGAATTGTTAAAAATATATCAACTTTGTTGTTCTTTGCCCGATTTCAATGAAATTTAAATATGTATGTTCTAGCTGACGCAGAATTATAAAAAAAAAATAGTTTCAAAACAGAATTGTCAAAAATATGTCAACTTTGTTGCTCTTTGGCCGATCTCAATGAAATTTAAATATGTTCTATCTGACGCAGAATTATAAAAGAAAAAAATATTTTCAAAACAGAATTGTCAAAAATATGTTAACTTTGTTGATCTTTGACCGATATCAATGAAATTTAAATATGTTCTAGCTGACGCAGAATTATAAAAGAAACAAATATTTTCAAAACAGAATTGTCAAAAATATGTCAACTTTGTTGTTCTTTGACCGATTTCGATGAAATTTAAATATGTTCTAGCTGACGCAGAATTATAAAAGAAACAAATATTTTCAAAACAGAATTGACAAAAATATGTCAACTTTGATGTTCTTTGACCGATTTCGATTAAATTTAAATATGTTCTAGCTGACGCAGAATTATAAAAGAAAAAAATAGTTTCAAAACAGAATTGTCAAAAATATGTTAACTTTGTTGATCTTTGACCGATATCAATGAAATTTAAATATGTTCTAGCTAACGCAGAATTATAAGCGAAAAAAATATTTTCAAAACAGAATTGTCAAAAATATGTCAACTTTGTTGTTCTTTGACCGATTTCGATGAAATTTAAATATGTTCTAGCTGACGCAGAATTATAAAAGAAACAAATATTTTCAAAACAGAATTGACAAAAATATGTCAACTTTGATGTTCTTTGACCGATTTCGATGAAATTTAAATATGTTCTAGCTGACGCAGAATTATAAAAGAAAAAAATAGTTTCAAAACAGAATTGTCAAAAATATGTTAACTTTGTTGATCTTTGACCGATATCAATGAAATTTAAATATGTTCTAGCTGACGCAGAATTATAAAAGAAACAAATATTTTCAAAACAGAATTGACAAAAATATGTCAACTTTGATGTTCTTTGACCGATTTCGATGAAATTTAAATATGTTCTAGCTGACGCAGAATTATAAAAGAAAAAAATAGTTTCAAAACAGAATTGTCAAAAATATGTTAACTTTGTTGATCTTTGACCGATATCAATGAAATTTAAATATGTTCTAGCTGACGCAGAATTATAAAAGAAACAAATATTTTCAAAACAGAATTGACAAAAATATGTCAACTTTGTTGTTCTTTGATCGATTTCAATGAAATGTAAATATGTTCTAGCTGACGTAGAACTTTAAAAGAAAAAAATAGTTTCAAAGCAGAATTGTTAAAAATATATCAACTTTGTTGTTCTTTGCCCGATTTCAATGAAATTTAAATATGTATGTTCTAGCTGACGCAGAATTATAAAAAAAAATAGTTTCAAAACAGAATTGTCAAAAATATGTCAACTTTGTTGATCTTTGGCCGATCTCAATGAAATTTAAATATGTTCTATCTGACGCAGAATTATAAAAGAAAAAAATATTTTCAAAACAGAATTGTCAAAAATATGTTAACTTTGTTGATCTTTGACCGATATCAATGAAATTTAAATATGTTCTAGCTGACGCAGAATTATAAAAGAAACAAATATTTTCAAAACAGAATTGTCAAAAATATGTCAACTTTGTTGTTCTTTGACCGATTTCGATGAAATTTAAATATGTTCTAGCTGACGCAGAATTATAAAAGAAACAAATATTTTCAAAACAGAATTGACAAAAATATGTCAACTTTGATGTTCTTTGACCGATTTCGATGAAATTTAAATATGTTCTAGCTGACGCAGAATTATAAAAGAAAAAAATAGTTTCAAAACAGAATTGTCAAAAATATGTTAACTTTGTTGATCTTTGACCGATATCAATGAAATTTAAATATGTTCTAGCTGACGCAGAATTATAAAAGAAACAAATATTTTCAAAACAGAATTGACAAAAATATGTCAACTTTGATGTTCTTTGACCGATTTCGATGAAATTTAAATATGTTCTAGCTGACGCAGAATTATAAAAGAAAAAAATAGTTTCAAAACAGAATTGTCAAGAATATGTCAACTGTGTTGTTCTTTGACCGATATCAATGAAATTTAAATATGTTCTAGCTGACGCAGAATTATAAAAGAAAAAAATAGTTTCAAAGCAGAATTGTCAAAAATATGTCAACTTTGTTGATCTTTGACTGATTTCAATGAAATTTAAATATGTTCTAGCTGACGCAGAATTATAAAAGAAAAAAAAAGTTTCAAAACAGAATTGTCAAAAATTTTCAACTTTGTTGTTCTTTGACCTATTTCAATGAAATTTAAATATGTTCTATTTGACACAGAATTATAAAATAAAAAATAGTTTCAAAGCAGAATTGTCAAAAATATGTCAACTTTGTTGTTCTTTGACCGATTTCGATGAAATTTAAATATGTTCTAGCTGACGCAGAATTATAAAAGAAAAAATAGTTTCAAAACAGAATTGTCAAAAATATGTCAACTTTGTTGATATTTAACCGATGTCAATGAAATTTAAATATGTTCTAGTTGACGCAGAATTATAAAATAAAAAATAGTTTCAAAGCAGAATTGTCAAAAATATGTCAACTTTGTTGATATTTAACCGATGTCAATGAAATTTAAATCTGTTAAAGCTGACGTAGAATTTTAAAGAAAAAAATAGCTTCAAAGCAGAATTGTAAAAATATGCCAACTTTGTTGTTATTTGCCCGATTTCAATGAAATTTAAAAATGTTCTAGCTGACGCAGAATTATAAAAGAAAAAATAGTTTCAAAACAGAATTGTCAAAAATATGTCAACTTTGTTGTTCTTTGACCGATTTCAATGAAATTTAAATGTGTTCTACCTGACGTAGAATTTTAAAGAAAAAATAGCGTCAAAGCAGAATTGTCAAAAATATGCCAACTTTGTTGTTCTTTGCCCGATTTCAATGAAATTTAAATATGTTCTAGTTGACGCAGAATTATAAAATAAAAAATAGTTTCAAAGCAGAATTGACAAAAATATGTCAACTTTGTTGTTCTTTGACCGATTTCGATGAAATTTAAATATGTTCTAGCTGACGCAGAATTATAAAAGAAAAAAATAGTTTCAAAACAGAATTGTCTAAAATATGTCAACTTTGTTGATCTTTGACCGATATCAATGAAATTTAAATATGTTGTAGCTGACGCAGAATTATAAAAGAAAAAAATATTTTCAAAACAGAATTGTCAAAAATATGTCAACTTTGTTGTGTCCAAAGGACAGCTGCGAAATGCAGTTATGTGTGCAACCCCTATTTTATATAAGAAATGTACTTGCTACTTTTTACTTGTTTTGTTTGTTTTAATTGTTTGTGTTGTTATAGTTTTTTAATATCAAATTAAATTAAATTGTAGAATAAAAAATTAGAATATACTAACACGTTGAGGAGAACAGGAATTTGTTCTTAGAAATAAAAAATTTAAATATATATACATACCTATATTTCCGATGAACCCGAAGAAAGAAAGGTTAGGTTTTTTAGATCCATTTTTCTCTACCAGCTGAACTTTCGACATGGTCCTTTTGGAGCCGGATAGAATCAATGTACCTATGGTCCTATGCGGATGGTGAGAGTTCAAGCGGCAGCAATGTCTTATTTTATTCGGTTTGAATCAATAGATGTAATTGGTAAGATGAGTATTGCTTTCAAGATCTTGCATGCCGTATATAAAGAGTACTTAATGGCAGGATTTTGATCTTTATTTTGTTCTTAAATATATTATGAAAATTTAATTTTTGTGGAAGTTAAGCGACAAAGTCGAGGGGTGGATGATAAAGTTTTTTTTCACCAGAGAAGAGTTCGATGGAAATATTCCGAAGACAGAAGTTGGTTGTCAAGTCGACAAGAGCTGGAAAAGCAGGTATGTGAATACAACTGTATGCAGAATGGTTTATGAGCCGCAATTGGCGCTGCTATAACTATAATACAGTGAGGATTATGAGTCACAATATGCGTGGCTATACTCAAATCCAGAGTTGTTTGTGGGTCACTATTGGCGTGATCACAAAAATTATGTTGAGTGGATTATGGGTCACAATTGGCGTGGCCATAACCATAATGAAACAAGGATTATGAGTCACAATATGCGTGGCTATAATCAAATCCAGAATTGTTTGTGGGTCACAATTGGCGTGATCACAAAAATTATGTTGAGTGGATTATGGGTCACAATTGGCGTGGCCATAACCATAATGAAACAAGGGTTATGAGTTGCAAAAGGTGTGGTTATAACCAATATGATTGTGGGTCACAATTGGCGTGATCGCAATCATATGTGGAATGGTTTGTTTGTCACAATATGCGTGACTACAAACATTATTGGCCATAATAAATGAAGACTAATGGTAGTTTTATTTCACAGGAAAAAATAGACAGCGTTTGGAGCCAGCATATGCTGGACCATGGGCTCCCTTAGAGCAGACAAATCCGTCAGACAATGTGTTGCGAATTCAGTGGAGCGATTTGCCAAATGTGTTTAAATTGCCGACATTTGGTGGAGATTTCGCCAAGTGGGTACCTTTTCGCGATGCATTTATTGAAGAGGTGCACAATAATACAAATTTATCAAATGCGCAACGCTTAAGGAAGTTATTGGCTGCTTTGGAAGGCTCAGCTAAGCGTGCAGTTGGTGAGTGGTCAGTTGCTAGTGATGAAACTTATCTGTTGGCATGGTCTTCGTTGCGACAACTGTTTGACAACAACCACCAAAATATTAGAGCTCACATGCAAGAAATAGATGCATTGCTTCCAATACGTCAGCGATCATTTGAAGATTTAAGGGAGATTTTGGACATTGTACGGGTGAATCGTCGGCATTTGTTATCATTGTTGTCATCAGACCAGTTGGTTGACTACCAATTCATGCATCAAATCGAACGGCTGTTGGTCACCGAACAAATGAGCTACCCACATTGACGGAGATGTTCGCATTTTTGGAACAGCGTGTAAATTGTCTTGCCAGTTTGCAAATTGGAGCCAGTAATCCTAGAATAGTAGTATCTAGCTCGCAAGAAGATCCGCGAAGCATTCTGAAATCGTCGGTAAGCACAACGCACCGCATAATAAGCCATTCACAATCGAAATCAATAAATAATCATGGTCGACGGGCAGTGACACAATTATTTGACCGCAATCGTTCGAATGACAATCGCAAGTGCTTAAAATTTTTCTAGCCATGCACTGTTTCATTGTGATCAGTTTAAGGCAATGTCAATCAAAGAAAGACGGGAATTCGTGCAGAAGAAGCGGTTATGTGAATCATGTTTTAGCCCAAACCATTTGGCAAACAGCTGTCCTCAAGAGCCGTGTCCCCGATGTCCAGGACAGAGGCATAATAGCATAATATGCCCAGTTAATAATCAATCAAAATCAGAAGGTTCGATCATTCGGACAAATACCTTTTCAAAAACACAATAGCAACCAACACATACGGTTGGATACAATGATCTCAGCATATCTAACCACTCTGTTTCCAAATCATTGTTAACAAAAC
This sequence comes from Philhelius pedissequus, assembly GCA_910595825.1. NCBI lineage: Eukaryota > Metazoa > Arthropoda > Insecta > Diptera > Syrphidae > Philhelius > Philhelius pedissequus. The sequence goes on along the minus strand of OU343164.1, from coordinate 34,503,570 downwards.
ATTATCAGGACGAAGACCCAAAAATAAGTTTGGCCTTGCTGGCAACAGCGCAAGTGTGTTTGAGAGTCGGTCCATTTACAACAAAGACGATCCGAGCAATGTGCGATTCTGGTTCGCAAGTTAATCTCATTGCTAAGTCAGTGGTACAGACTGAGCTTCTTCCAACGACACAGTGCAGAATACGGATCGCGGGAGTTAACAGTGTGTCAAAGCATCCAATTACAAGAAAGGTATGCTGTAAATTGCTTCCCCGTTTCAGTGAAAATCCAATTGCAGAGATTGAGTTGCTCGTCGTACCGGGGTTATCTATTGACTCACTACCCAAATTACCCTTAAATATCAATTTGGCCCCAAAAGACATTAGAGATAAATTGGCTGATTCAGAGTTCTATATACCAGCAAATGTAGACATGCTGCTTGGTGCTGGTGTTTGGGCAACTATTTTGCATAATAAAAAGTACGACTAATGACCTTGGTATCATTGCATAAATTACCCGACTAGGATGGTTACTTTATGGAAGGTCAACTGGAAGGTATGTAGTGGGCATTCCATTTCGTAGCGATATAAAAGAAATAGGATCGTCACGTGATATTGCATTGTGTCGTCTGTCTGCTTTGGAGCGTCGTTTTGACCGTGAACCAGCATTCCGGAAAATTATATTGCTAATATTAATGAGATGTTGGAAGCAGGTCATTTGCTTCAAGTAGACTGCGAGCCAAAAGGATGGTGCTACTATATTCCACATCATGCGGTTACACGTAAGTTTCGCATTGTTTTTGATGCATCATGTAAAACAAACTACGGCATCTCTCTGAACGAGACACATATGGTTGGAGAAATATTGCAAGATGATTTGTTCGATTTAATTTTGCGATATCGCACACATAGAATCGGAATAACGACCGATATAAAGATGTATCTCCAGGTTTGTGTCATTGACGAACAATGGGATGTACAGCGAATACTTTGGCGAACTGATCCAAAGGTTGATGTAAAGGAATACTGGTTGACAAAAGTAACTTTTGGAATGGCTTCTGCACCACACTGCGTAGTTCGCGCGATGATTCAGTATGCACGAGACCAACAAAATGAGTTCCCACAAAGTGCACAAGTATACAAAAGGATTTCTATATGGATATAGACGGTGATACCATCGCTGATTATGAAGAAGAAGCGCGCACTGTGCCTGGAGATGTTTGAAGAGTCTGAAAACTCATCAATGGGGGAGTGTGTCCAAAAGACAGCTGCGAAATGCAGTTATGTGTGCAACCCCTATTTTATATAAGAAATGTACTTGCTACTTTTTACTTGTTTTGTTTGTTTTAATTGTTTGTGTTGTTATAGTTTTTTAATATCAAATTAAATTAAATTGTAGAATAAAAAATTAGAATATACTAACACGTTGAGGAGAACAGGAATTTGTTCTTAGAAATAAAAAATATATTTCCGATGAACCCGAAGAAAGAAAGGGTAGGTTTTTTTATATAGATCCATTTTTCTCTACCAGCTGAACTTTCGACATTTGTTGATCTCTGATTGATTTAAATGAAATTTAAATATCTTCTAGCTGACGCAGAATTAAAAAAGAAAAGAAAAGTTTCAAAACAGAATTGTCAAAAATATGTCAACTTTGTTGTTCTTTGACCGATTTCAATGAAATTTAAAAATGTTCTAGCTGACGCAGAATTATGAAAGGAAAAATACGTTGAAAACAGAATTGTCAAAAATATGTCAACGTTGTTGTTCTTTGACCGATATCAATGAAATTTAAATATGTTCGAGCTGACGCAGAATTATAAAAAAAAAAAATATTTTCAAAACAGAATTGTCAAAAATATGTCAACTTTGTTGTTCTTTGACCGATTTCGATGAAATTTAAATATGTTTTAGCTGACGCAGAATTATAAAAGAAAAAAATATTTTCAAAACAGAATTGTCAAAAATATGTCAACTTTGTTGTTCTTTGACCGATTTCGATGAAATTTAAATATGTTCTAGCTGACGCAGAATTATAAAAGAAAAAAATAGTTTCAAAACAGAATTGTCAAAAATATGTCAACTTTGTTGATCTTTGACCGATATCAATGAAATTTAAATATGTTCTAGCTGACGCAGAATTATAAAAGAATAAATAGTTTCAAAACAGAATTGTCAAAAATATGTCAACTTTGTTGATCTTTGACCGATATCAATGAAATTTAAATATGTTCTAGCTGACGCAGAATTATAAAAGAAAAAAATAGTTTCAAAGCAGAATTGCCCAAATTATGTCAACTTTGTTGATCTTTGCCCGATTTCAATGAAATTTAAATATGTTCTAGCTGACGCATAATTATAAAAGAAGACAATATTTTCAAAACCGAATTGTCAAAAATATGTCAACTTTGTTGTTCTTTGACCGATTTCAATGGAATTTAAATATGTTCTAGCTGACGCAGAATTATAAAAGAAAAAAAATAGTTTCAAAATAGAATTGTCAAAGATATGTCAACACTGAGTTAGGAACTGCTTTAGATTCCATTAATGCTTATAATATTCGTGATTCGAGCGCTCTTGCTTATGTTGATGTTATGCTTGTTATTATTGTGAGAATACTTATATTCTACATGAAGATGCTTACGATGACGCATTAAATGTTGCTACTGTTGCTGTTGTTGCTGATGATGTTGGCATTACAGTTGTTGTTGACAATAATGTTTTTCCTGATATTGATAATATGTTCATTAGCATACCAAGTAAGCGTCTTAATATAATTAAAAACAAATCATTATACAATAAAAACGCCGGCAGTCTAAGAACTAAGACGTTTGCGTTTTACAATGCCATGTTAGACTGTTCGTATTTGATAATTACTATAACCGAAACTTGGTTGAGTGAAGCTATTTTTTCTACGGAATTCTCTGATTCCACATATGCTGTGTACAGAAAAGATCGATGTTCCATACTTAGTGGTTGTTCAAGAGGAGGATTTTTCATACTTGCGAATAAAACTTCTATTAAGACTAGCTGGGTAAACCTTGCTGAGTCATCTGGTTTAATTGAACAATTTTGTGTATGCGTTAAGTATATACGTTCTTCTGATGGCGTTGTTATTAAAATATATTATTTTGTATCTCACATACCACCAGCTTCAGATATTATTATTTATTTATCTCATATTTCGAATATAAAAAAATATCGCAATGATCTTGATATAAATTCGTTTGTAGTTGTATTAGGTAGTTTCAACTTAAGTAATGTCAAATGGTTGTATTCTAATGATGATAAATGTTTGTTTCCTTTTAACGTCTTAAGTGAATTTGAAATTTAAACGATTGACTGTATGCTTGCTATGAGCTTTTTACAAGTAAATAAAATTCAAAATAGAATTGGAAAAGATTTAGTTTTTACTTATGAGGACTTAAATGTAATTGTAAATGGAGCTGATTTTCTTTTAACTTTTTTTTTTTTTTTTTTTTTTTTTTATAACTTTGCACGCGCTCAAGGGATTATGAATACCCTTTATATGTTTTTCTTAACACAGCGCGGCATCTGGTGAAGAATAGAAAGAAGGATAGGAAAGATGTGTGACGCGATGTTCTGAGACTAGAGCTGGTTGTTGTCTCAGATTTACCTCCAGGGATGGCGGCTGAACTAATGCGGAGGGAATTACCGTGTCTTATTTATGTATGTCCCTTATAATTCGCATTATTTTATTTATATCGATGTCATACTTAATGGGTATGCTAGTTTACTCAATCACACGTTGTTAGTGTTATGCCTAAACAACATGTAATGAGCAAAGCAGCAACTTATTTTATGACAATTTTGAGAATTGGTTTTTAATGGAATATAAGAAGACATAGACAACGGCAGGAATCGAACCTGCAACCACGAGGTTGACAGGCGAGCACACAACTATCGCGCCACGGCCACCCCCAAACTAACAACAGTATTCATCACAACAAAGCTTAAGTTATCTCATTTGATATTTCTTTTTTAATTTGTTCTTCCAATTGATCCTTATGATAATGATTTTGTTTATGACTTTCGTAAAGCAGATTATGATTACATAAATATTTATTTGTCTTCGAATGATTGGGATTTAAGTTTTTCGAGCTCTTCAAATTTAAAAGATATGTTTCGGACCTTTTCCCAAATCGAACTTGGTTTATTAGGCCGAGTGTGTTATAGAGGAAACTTTCGATAACTCTTACTTTAACATGCGATCCATTTATATTTCAGAGAATGAAACTTTACTTTCTCGACAGTTTGTTTTCTGTTGCATCTGATAATTTGCCTACTATATTTATTATAAATTCTATATTTAATTTACTTTATCCTCTTCATTAAATCTATAACTAATCATTCTCTCACGGTTTGTTTTTGGTTTGCTGGAAATACTCTTTTGTTATACCCCAATACATAAATCAGGACCTAAAGATCATACTGAAAATTATCGGCCAATTGTAAAGTAACAGTTGATTCCAAAAATATGTGAAGCTATTATGAAACAGAAAATTTGCTCGTCATTACAGAGTTTTATATCTGAAAATCAGCATGATTTTGTAAGTTGTAGATCCACTACAATAGCTATTTTCACAAATTCTTGCCGATGTAACATGGAAAAACACTTTCAGGTTTATGCTACTTATTATACTGATGTTTTAGATGGTAAACTAACTAGTTTTTGCATTTCATTTTGTTTTACTTAGTTGGTTAATAGGTTACCTAAAAATACGTTAGCAATATGTGAAATTAGGTTCTTATATATATCGAGTTATAAATAATCATTCGGGTGTCCCTCAAGGAAGCCACTTGGGCTCTCTATTTTTCCTTTTATTTATTAATGATTTACCGGATTTCATTTTAAACGCTAATGGTTTACTTGTTGGTGATGATTTTAAGCTTTATATGCTAATGAAATCGCTTTCGGACTGTCTCAAATTTCAACAAGACATTGATAAGCTTACGAACTGGTGTAAAATTAAGTGTCTGCACTTGAATATTCCCAAATATTCCGTAATGTCACTTACTTGAACTAAAGGCCCAATTATTTTCGAATACAACATTTCTCGGTGCGATCTATCTTGAGTAGCAATGCAAAAGGATCTGGGGGTTATTTTTGATTCTCGTCTTAATTTTGACTTGCATATGGACTTTCGGGTTTCGAAAGCAAATGGTATGCTGGGCTTCGTTTTTAGAATTTCTAAAGAATTCAGTGATACTCACACTTTAAAGTATCTGTCAATATCACTACTTAGATCTAACCATTTGTACAGGGTGTCCGCCGGGAATACATACTACTTTGTTTGGCCGCCATTTTGGTAAACATTTCTTTACAGTTCATATTCAGTCGTGAATTAGACACGTGGCAAATTTATTATGGAAAAATATTCGATAAACCAAAGTGTTTTAATCGTTAAAACATTTTATCAAAATCAGTCATTGATTACTGGGCCTATGAGAAAGTTGCGTGAAATTTTTGGGAGAAACAGCGTGCCAACAAAGCGCACTAGTTATCTTGCAGTGAATGATTTAGAAGAAAGAGGGTCTGTAGGTGATAGGCCCAAGCATGGACCACAACATACTGCTAGATCGGCTGAAAAAATTAGTCATGCTCAAGGAAGTGTTCAAAACAGTCCATCAACCGCAATTCGACGCCGTGCTCAGGAGCTCGGTTTTCAAAGAACAACTTTGGCCACAATTTTTCACAAGGATTTGCATTTGTTTCCATTTAAGATTCAGTTGTTACAAGAGCTTCTTCCACAAGACCATTTACGCTGCGCGCCGTACATATGCCAATAGGATGTTACAGCTAGTCCATGACTACCCCAATTTTCATGAAAAAATCATAATGAATGACGAGGCACATTTTAATTTGAATGGATACTCGTATGTGAATAAACAGAATAGTCGGTTCTTGGCAATGGAAAACCCTCAAATTATTCATCAGTCACTTTTGCATCCATTAAGCGGTTACTTCTTTGAAAATTAAAACGGCGTAACGGTAACTGTGAATGGGGAGCGATATCGTGATATGATTGAAACATTTTTAACGCCGCAACTGCATGCTTTGGGCTTGATTAACATGTGGTTTGAACAAACGGTGCCACATCGCATACAGTCAGGATTGCAATGGAATTAGTGCGAGACCTCTTTCCATTACAAGTAATTTCAAGAAATATTGATGTTGAGTGGTATCCACGGTCGCCTGATTTGACTGCTCCGGACTGCTTTTTGTGGGGATATCGGAAAAGGATGGCTTATGCAAACAAACCAGAATCGCTTGAGCAACTCAAAAAAAATATTCGTAATGAAATTAATGAAATACCACGTGAAATGTAATGAAAAATATGCTCAAAAGGGTTCGCATTTGTGAGACTAACAGATGCGGACATTTACCTGATATTGTATACCATACATAATTGCCGACATTAAGAAAAACATTTATCAATATAAGATCCATTCTATTTCATTTAATCAAAAATTATAAACAAACAAAATACTATACCTTCCCGGCGGACACCCTGTATTATTGCGTTCTGATCTCTTTTCTATTATAATGGTTCATTACGAATGGAATGTATTCAGAAGAGGTCTACTAAATTTGCATTACGTAACACTTTTTTTAAACACAGATATGAAGTAAGATATCAATTATTAGCTTTAAAACCATTGAATAGCAGACGTGTCTATTACTTTGCTACAGTCCTAAATTATTATCATTATTAAAAACATATTCACCTGCTCGTTCCCTGCGACCTCAAAGAAGAGACTTCTTCTGTATTCCTAGTTTTTACTATTAATTATAATTTTTACTAGTAATTTACTAACTACGCTCTGAATAATCCAATATGCAATGCTGCTTCATATTTCAATCAAGTCGAAGATTTCTTTAGATTTCCATTATAGTAGAAATAATGTAAATCTTTACTATTGAATAATATTCATTAATTAGAATTAATTTTATTTAGTTTTTGTTCTGATATTCTAAGATAGTATAATATAATAATATTAAACTATCTTAGAATATCTACTATAAAAATTATAAATAATATACAAAAATATTTTTCGAAAATTTTGGTGTGCAGTCGAAGGACCTCCTATATAAATTTTTTTATCGAAATCCGTTTAGCCGTTTATGAGTAAGTCGAAAATAAAAAAAAAATGGTTGTATGGCAGAGACCTACCGATAATAACAAACTATCTAAAAAAAATGTTGAGCAAAATGTAGACTATACCTACCTAAAGTAGTGCAGACAAATGGTAGCCAAATTTTATGGCAAGTACCGTTATTTTTGGGGCTAAAACAACGATTTAAAAACCTATTTGACAGAATCACCTAAAACGCTTAAGTACCTACCAAGTTTGAAGCAAATCGCTTCGTCGTTTAGGCTGTAGACAATTCTACAGAGAGACAGACAGACTTAATTGTGGGACTCACTTTTTTTGTATTTTCTATCATCGTAATGTAATGTTTGATTAAAATCTCGAGTTCGATTTTCAATTGTGTTTTCAGTCTCATTTCACTAATTTTAAATTTCTTGGAAGTCGATTAGCCAATTACAAATGAAATCAACGGGAAATCAGTTCAGAAAATTGCTGAATTTGTGAAACTAAGTCCGTTTGCAGTCCAGCACATCATTGAGCGGCTTGTGCATGAAAATAGGCTTCAAAATAAAGGAAGAAATGCACCAAAAAAAAACTTCAACGCGCGTAATGAACGATATACTCGTATTGTCAGGAAAATAAAAGTTAATCCGAAGTTATCGGCTCCAAAACTGGCTATTGAAGTACAGCAAGAAATAGGTCAGTCATGCAATGCTAAAACTATCCGATGTGTGCTTCGCAAGCATGTCTTTAATGGGCGAGTGGATCGTAAGTAAAAAGTTCATCAGCCAAAAAAAAACAAGAAAGTCGACTTAGCTTTGCCAGTGAGCATATTTCTAGAGGTGCTGACTTTTGGATCATGTATGTATGTCCTAGGCCTAGCGGAAACCGAATATAGAGCTTATGAAAGAGAATTTAAAAGCTACTGTAAGGCATGGCGGAAGAAGTGTGATGGTATGGCCTTTATTTCTGTAGCTGGCGTGCGGGTATTTTAGAATTCATTGAGGGAGTCATTGATAAAAATGGTTACCTCAATATTTTTAAAAAACAATTTGCTCCAAAGTGCCGTGAAACGGGGTTAACGCCAACATAACATGGTCTTTATTGGACAACAAGATTCGTCAGCATAACATATCCAGCAAAGAGCAGTTGAAGAGGGTGTTACTAGAAAAATGGCATAAAATTCCCCTGAGATAACGCAAAAGCCAAACAGGCTCAAATCTCTTGAAATGGTAAAAGGATATCACACCAAATATAAAAAAGCACATTATTACCAATTGTTCATAGCATTTATTTACTGTATGAAATAAGTTGCGGTATGCAATTTTGAAATATTTTAAGAGTTGGAGCCGTTTTTGAGAAAAATAAGATTTTTTTTTGGCCAAAAAAAATGTTTTGCAGCTACTGTTATTTGTCGTGTTAAAAAAAATGAAAAAAAAAACGTGGGGGCATATTACCGAAAAAACAATATGTACCAAGTTTGAATCATCTCCATCGTTTAGGCTACAGACTTGAGGACAGACGGAATTGCGGGACCCACTTTTTTGGTCTATGATCGTAATGTCATGTTTGATTGCTAGACAATTTTTTTTTACGAAAACATAACTTGCCTTATAGTACCTATAATCGCAAGTAAAAACGATTTAAAAATCTATTTTATGTGGTTTGCCATTGGTAAAATAAATTAATTTATTTTACGTTTAGATCTATCAAAACACCGATTTTCCCCTTTTTTGTACCATTGGGCATAATAAATTGACAATTTTCAGCTGTCAATTTGACAAATTTGATTTTGAATTTGTAATTTGTTTCGATTGTGAAAAGTTAAACAAAATATAAAAAAAATTAATCCAAATACAAAAATAGAAGCAGTTTTAAATGAACTGTTATTTATGTCACAGACACGAAATTACACTTTTACAATGTCAAAAAAAAATCTATCGCTATTGTATTCTAGTCGCCATGAAAAAACTCAATTTTTAAATTGAAATCTCAATTTACCAATCAAAAATACCATTAGACAATCACCTAAAACGCTTAAATACCAAGTTAGAAGAAAATCGCTTCAGCAGCTTATGCTGTAGAGCGTTTTACACACAGACGGAATTACGGGAACCACTTTTTTGGTGTTCTCCATCATCGTAATGTCAAGTTTGATTAAAATTTCTAGTTCGATTTTATTTCCAAATGCAGAACTTTTCCTATAGTACCTGTATGTATAACGCAAGTAAACACTACATATAGGGTTGAAATATAAAGATACCTAGGTGCTTCCTAGTAGGAAATTCACTCCTCAATGGAAAATGCCTTGGTGAAATCCTTGATTGATTTCATTCATGTAAGGTAATGCAGCCGGTCACCAGTTTGCCATTTAAGTAGCATGTTCTGCTTAGCTCAAGTAATAAGGTAGAGAATAGACAACAAAAAAAACTTTAATGAATGCACAATCCTTTTTCATATGCATGCATTAAATGAAAAACCGGAGGCGAAGTTTCCCTCCATACAAAATTTTTGGCCTGCTACAAAAAAATGAATTATGGAAAAATGTAACCTTTTTTTGGTTTTCCCCTCCTTCGGTTCGCGACCATCTACCTACTGTTTTTTGTCGGGCGTGATTTCTTTGTTCTAGAATTAGAATGATTTCATTTATGTTTTGTGATCATAGAAAACAGGCGTCAAAAATGCTCTAAGTGTTTTGTTGTGAAACATAAAATATAATATAATTTTATGAATATAAACAACTAACAAATGAATGAATGCTTTATTTAAAATACTTTGGATGTACACAGTATACGTTTGTAAGTAGGTACAGTACCCGACAGACATGTAATTTTTGCTGTGACTAATTTACTATATCTCAAGAATCTGTAGGTATTTTCAACAAAGAAAAATAACTTATGAATTCGAAGATTTCAAGACCACAGCGATTTCATATATTCTTTTTTCTTTTACTAAATCATCACATCTCAAGTATCAGTTTTTTCATCAAGAAAATGAACTCGTGAATTTCATGAGTTACACGGGAACCGGTGATTTCATTACAAAATCTTCAACGAGAATGGGTGCACCTACTTACCTCCTAGGCCAAGCCCATGTTAAATTCATTATAGGATTCCCCAGAAAATTCATTGTTGATACCTGTTTTCCTTGAGGAAAAAGCTACTTATTCAGTTGCGACTTTTTGAATATTTCCCACTAGGTTCTTCTAAAATGTCCAACAAAATGAATGTAGTTATAGGTATCTATTCAAATGGGTATATAGGTACCAAAAAGAAACATAAAAGTTATTATTGTGAACGTTTCTTTATTTGTATAATAGGTATAAGAATATAACAATATGGTAATAGGTATGTTTATATAAAAATGAAAATAGGAAGATTATTACCTAAAGGAGAAAATATACGACAAAAATGCCAAAGCCAAGAAGTATTATACCTATGCCTATAGGAACACCATTCTTCCAATAGGCCCGGGCCCGGTACTGGTGTTGCTCTCCACCCTGCTCCTTTTCTGTAGGCATTTCAGTGCCAGGGCCTACTGACGATATGAAATCTTTTTGGCCAGAATCATCACTATCTGAATCTGAACTAATGGCAAATCGGACATGCTGCGGCGGAAAAACTTTAGTTTTACCGGGCGTATTTGATTTTTCTAAAAAGGATGGGTATGCTTTCTGAGCGTCCCCACCACCGCCGTCGCCAATCTTGATTTCTTTGAGTTTTGAAAAATCTTTTATGTTGGCGTCGCCTCCGTCGGCCGCTGTATCAATATCAGCTAGGGAGTTGCCAGTGGTACCCCAAAAAGTTTTCTGCCGCTGAATTTTATGTTGTTTCACCAACACAAGTTCTAAAGAATCCATACAAAAATTCTGTTGAAAGCAAAAATTTAATTATTTCGAATTAAGAAAGATCGGAAAATATTTACGAATTAAGTAGCTCACAAGATATTTTGTATTTACACGGACAAAAGACAGGAGACACTAATAATTGTAGGATGTACGAGTATGTATATAGGTATCTATTTCAATCTTTTTAAATTCAAAATAATGCCTTCTAACAGGGATAGTAGACTTCTTATATTATAAAAAAAAACTTTATATCAATAACAATCTGAAATATTATTGCCATAAGTACTTAAATCCACATAAAGGAAGAGGAGGATTTTCTAGACATTTGAATTTAAATTAATTTAAAAAACTCAGTTGCATACATCTTCGTTCAATTTTAAAATTTTATTTTACATATGCATACCTACATGCATATGTATGTGACCTACAGAATGCAGATAGATATAATGATGATTTGCTTTTTTTCGTACTATTTGAGTAGCAACAAGTGTAACGAACAATTTGTGTACGTATGGATGTATGAAAAAAGTTGAAAATAGGTCAGCTTATAAACTATTAATATTTCAAATCTATTGGAGTTATAGATACATACATACTTATATCTACTTACGAATTTAATTTATCGCCGACGACAATGCATTGTACATATATATAAAGGTACATATACAGATTTTATATACAATGTAGGTACATACAATAGAATCGTTATTCGTTTTAAAAATTTTGTATTTTGGAGGCGCAACTATGTACCTACATAAATACATACCTACATGGTTTTTTTCAAAATAGTTTCTTTAGGAGTTGCCAGTATAGCTCCTAAAATGACATTACATTTCGTAGATGCAATTTACGAGCTTTACGACGATTGATAGCTGAAGGATTTAATCGAAGCACTGTAAAATTCTGGGTAAGCAGGTATGCATTTCATTAATTAATGGATTTTTGTTATAAATAGGATCCTTTTTGTTAAAAAGGCAACTAGTGGGTAAATAGGTACTACATGAATCACAAAAGAATGCAACAGCAAAATGTGCGTCTATTATAATAGCCTTTTCACAACAAACCCACAACACGGTTTTCGCGAAATTATCGCTTTTGGCTGAAATCCTAAAGCGATAATATAAGCTTCCCATATATTTTGATAAACCACTCGTTTTGATAAACTACAAGTTTTAAATAAAACCTGTCGAAAACATGTTGGACTTGCAAGGTGGACTAAACAAAAACACGTTGTGAAACATTCAGTGCTCAACTAATCATCGCATAAATAGCTGACGGGTTGCTGCCAGAAAAAAACAGCTGTCTGGGGCAATTTCAATTTCAATTTACAACGTATTTGTTGTTGTCTGTGGTGCCAAAATAATTGAAATATCAAACGAAAACTTGTAAATGTTCAGAGTGAACGGTTTTCCTGTTTTCGTAAGCTCTTAGCTGAAAACCCGGTTTTGGGTTTGGTGTGAAAAGCATAGTTTAATCTTGAGGCTTAACATGATGTAGGTAATTATTTAGCACTTGATTTTAATTGCATGTAGGTACCTATACCTACAGGATTTCGTGGGAACAAATTTATGATAGGTACCTATACAAATCTGCGGATAAAAAAGTATTTTGCACGAAAACGAAGTTGTGCAAAATAAGTTGTTCCTAGGTAGGTATATATATGTCTCTCTTTTTTATTGGTAAATGTGTAGGCAGCGTAGCAAAATATAAAATATTAGTATAGATAAAGCTTTGGAATATTTGGAGTTGCACGGGTTGCAACTAAAAGCTTGTAAGCTATCGTTGGCAGTCAGAGGAATGTAAAATAAGAGTGTATATAAAAAGTGCATAATAGTTCAACTGTTCCAGATTTAATTGTAGTATTGGTGAATTATTAACATAAACATTTCTGGAAAAAAAAATGTATCTTCATCATCAGATGAAGAGGAAGACGAAGCAATCAAAAACTCCACTAAATTTATAAAAACTAAATTATTAACATCTTGGTCCATTTATTTGTTCATTTTTAAAATTTTTTTAGCACTAGTTCACAAGTTCACAACAAATTAATAACAAAATATTTACCATTTGACCGTTGACAGAAAAGACTTTTTACAATTATATGTGCATTGAGAACAAATCTGCCAACCCATCAGAGATCAGATCTTTCGTGTTAAGATTTGATTTAGAACTGCTCTTTTTGTTGGAATGAAACTCTGAAAATTCAAAAAGATCCAATCTTTTTACAGAAAGAGCCAATCTTTTCAATCAGATAGGTAGCGACCTATAGGTTACCAATAAAATACGGCTTTAGTAGGAAAGCAATGGACCGCGTTGCATTTACATTATGTAAACTAAGGTTATAGGCAAAGAATCTAGCCCATTGACATCGTTTTTACACTAAATCTTTAACCCCAACTATACATACCTATAAGTTTTGTGCCGTTTTTTTCCATTTTTAGAATTATACCTATAGGTACCTACTTTTTATGAAGCATGTTTTGTATTTAACTGTGAATATTCATACCACATTAAATTACCAGTTTGGCAACTCTAGTTTTAAGCTTTGATTCATCGCTCGCAGCTGATTGTTTATTTATTTTTTATGAAATGAATACCTTCTAGGGGTGTAAATCATTGACGATCGTTGTAAACATTTATTGTTCAAACAATTGTATGGATATGTTTGATGCATGAATTAAAGGAAACAAGATTACGACACTTCTTTGTTTTTATTATTTTATTGGCGTCATATGTGAAACAAAATCCATTTATCCACAAACAACATCAATTTGCAGATTTTGTTTCACATATGACTTCAATAAAATAAGAAAAACAAAGAAGTGTCGTAAGCTTGTTTTCTTTATTTCACGGGTTAGGTGTATCTGCAATGAATCACTATAGAGAAAATGCTTTGGAGACGTTAAATGAAGTTAGGTAGGTATGTGTTTGGATTGGTAATGGAGTATGTAATTGATAATATTAGCCGAGATCATTTATGCTAATTTAAATGAATTCGAAATCTGAGTTAGGTTATTGAGTGTTCAGCTAAGCTGCTAACTCAGTCAATCGATTTGTTTATTTGCTTTTGGGCATAGGTATTAGACAAAGAAGAAAAATGTAAGTAGAAGTAGTATTTACAAGTATGAATTGTACGTAAAATATAATAACATTAGCCGTGTTTTATTATCGCCAATAACCCATATGGTTCACCCCGTGAAAATAAAACGATCTGGGTTATGTACTTACATGAACACTCGGTTTGCCGAATTTAATACTAATATTGCAAACCCAGATAGAAACCCCGATAGAAACCTGTGCCAATGTTCTGCAACTCAGGCGATAACTTTTCGCATCGTTAAAAAATGGAACGTAACATTCCTCACTTATCGCCTCCTGGGAAAAATGTGTTTCTGCAAATAGAGGCGATACCTAAAATTTTCCATTTTGTTTGGCTGGAATTTTCCAATGGAAGGCGATAAATTGAAATGTCATTTTGGCATTTCAAAAACAAAACAACTAATTTTTTATTTTGGTTTGATATTTATTTGTCTAATGTTGATAAAATTTTAATCAACTTTCGTTCAATGTATTTTGTAGAAGTATAAAATAATACCTATATAGGGTGTCAGTTTCTCGTACTTTTGCATTTTTCTTTTCAATAAGATTAGTTGTGGCCTCTCTCTTTGTTTCGTACATACTAGTTCCTGCAGCCTCCTTAATTATAGAAAGAATCTATTAAAAGCGACTAAATCTTTACAATCAATTCATAGAATATCTGAATCATCCTTACCTCATATTTAAAACTTTCGTTACACGACCTTGCATGATTAAAAGTTCGGATTGTTCACGTTAAGCTGCACAGAGTAAACAAAAACCTGTGACCTTTTTATTTTGTACAAGTTTTCCATTAATTAGGTATTTATTTTTGCACCGACCACAATTTGTGCTGTAACGGAAATTTCTCGGCACTTTTCATAACCTAGTGGACACTGATCGGGATCGGAATTATCAAAAACAAGAGTTACATTTGCCTTTGTGACACCAGCTTGTCCGCTTTTAAATACCAGAGGGAAGCTAGCTCTCACCTATTTTATACATTTATAATCTTCTGTTTCATGTATGCATATCTAATTATTAGTGGCGGTAAGAAAATATAAATAAAGCCACATACAAAGGCGAGGCCATGTCAATTTACATATTTAAATATAAGGTATTAAATCGGCACCTATTTAACTATATATTTCGTACCGTTTAAGGCGAGCTTACCTAGCCCAAGTTGTTTATACCAAGTACAAAGCATAAGAATCCAATGTTTTATTTTCGAGTTTCATTTAAAACAGTGATTGATGTGAATTCTCGATCATAACCATTAATCTCCGTAAGTCTAGCATACGATTTGAAATCATCAGTAATTACCGATTTAATATACATTTCGAGTAAACAAAAAAATCTAAATAAAAATATATGTTAACAAAATGGAAAATAAAAAAATTAAATGACCACAAACCGTACAACACGTCTTGTTTTGAGCAGAACCATATTTCCTCCTTTTTATTTTTAATCTCACTCGCTATTTTGCTGGTCACAAAATTTGACGTTTATATCGAAATAGTTAACGATTTTCATAGATACAGAAACACTTTTTATCGCATTTTTCCAGTATTTCAGTTCCGTTTGTTTCAGTCGATAAAGTTAACGATTGTCAAATGATGCAGAAACACGATGAGGCGATAAATTGATATTTGTTCCGATTCTCAACGTTTCTCGACTATTTTTATCGATTCAAATGTTACAGAACAGGGACACTGGATCTCGTGTTATTTTTGTAATACGTGTTAAAACATAACCCAGACCCAGACCCGTAGATAATAAAACGCAGCTATTATAATATTACAAGTATACCTATAAGGAAGGTATCTATGTACACATAGAGTGAAAGGTCTACTTGCGGACAGCTCCAATAAGCGGACAATTCCTTTAAACGGAAAAAATATCTGGAACAAGTACATAATTACCTTGACAGTAACTTAATAAATAAAAACAACAAACTTTTTGTTTTAATTTTTCATACAAATTCCTATCTTATAAACGGACCCGGACACTTTTTTATGCTCATTTCAGGTAGGAAACCTTCCATAAGCTGACACATAATAAATTATATTTAGGGATTATTTTATATCTACAAATCAAACAACAAAAAAACGAAAGGAACGTTCTCAGTATAGTTTCTGTTTTAATTTTAATAAATAAGAAACTCCATATAAAATCTCCGATAACCGGACGCTAAGCTCTGGACAAAACGATGATTTTGTTGGTTCCATTTCCTTATGGCGTTACTTGTGCTATACATTTTTGCAGTTATTTTATTTATTATAGATATTCAACAAAGACAATCAGTGGCGGACTAAGACACCTTGCACCTTAAATACATATGAATGACAAACTAAAATATTAAATATTATTTCTTCCATTTTCGTGTTATTAATAACCTTATCGTATGAATGGTGAAGAATGTGGGATTTTTTTTGATATATAACTATTATTTTTAATAGAAGCAAGTACATATGTACAATATTTTATTTACAACAATGACATTGAAATGGTAAATTAAGCAATTTACCATTTCAATGTTATTATTGTAAACAAAATATTGTACATATGTACCATTTGTCCTATTAACATTGTATGTATACAATCATAAACCAAACAAATTTATATTTTTTGAACTGTCAAGTGATCTATAATAATTTTAAGTGAAAGGAAACCGGTGAAATGAACCGATCAGTTTTCTGTATTTAATAAGTACATCACAGACCACATTTTGTGCAATGATGACGTACCTATTCCTTATTGCCAAAAATGCTGCTAAGTGCGGCTCTCTTCGAAGATGCAACAATTTTATCTCTGTTTCTGATCTACACCCTAATTGCGAAAATCAACTATCAACCGATTGACGGTTGATCGATTTTATCAATTCAAATAAAAATAGGTGTTGTGAAAATCAATTGATAAAATATTGTGGTATTGTGAATGCCTTCAGGATATTTCTTCTATTGTGATTGTAAATGTTCATCTGACAGATGTTTTTTTTTGTAGAATGTAGAAAGAAAATTTTAATCGGAAAATCAATTAAATAAAAAACTAAATACTTACAAAATGACTTCAACTGAATTTTAGGTTATTATTTTCGAGGATGATATTCATATTACATAAAGTTTAAATTTTTCGGAACTTACCGCGTTAAATTTAAGTAATATTTTCAATTTCTTTTTCCCGACGTTTCGAAGAACTTTCAAACTTCGTGGTCACGGGATGAGACAGTCTCATCCCGTGACCACGAAGTTTGAAAGTTCTTCGAAACGTCGGGAAAAAGAAATTGAAAATATTTCTTAAATTTAACGCGGTAAGTTTCGAAAAATTTTAACTTTATGTAATATTCAACTGAATTATTTTGATAGTAAATATTTTTAAAATTTACATATACATGTATATATATTTTAATTGAAAAAAAATTTAAATGGCATTTCAAAGTTGTGCGATCATTTAATCACCATTATTGCGATTGTCAATCTTAAATTAAGAGTTGACATTTATCAAATTTTTTTTTTAAACATAGTTGATAAACCTATTGTGAATGAGCATCAAATAATTCACATCCATATTGCGAGTGTCAATCCTTGTCAATTATTTTTGTTTTGTAGATAATTCTTTCAATCAGCAAATTCTAGTTGATACTGCAGAGAAATGTAAGGGCAAATTCCTAAACGCAAATCTTGCGCATAATATGCTAAGCAAACTGTACCTAAACGCAAACAAAAAAATCTCTGCTAAGCACACTGTCCCAAAACGCAGTTCATTCTTTTTTCTTGCGCAAACTTCATTGCAATTGTGCAAGTTTTAAACTAGTGTTGCGCGCTTCATTTGCTTTTCAATTTTTATCGGGTTCGTGCATTTGCTTAGCATGAGACTTGCTTTGCAAATCTTCCGTTTCTGAATTTGGCCTAAGTTTTCTAATAATTTTATTACAAACAAAATTTAAAAATGCTTTATTTTCAACAAAAATAAAAAACGAGACAGTCTCATCCCGTGACCACGAAGTTTGAAAGTTCTTCGAAACGTCGGGAAAAAGAAATTAAAAATATTTCTTAAATTTAACGCGGTAAGTTTCGAAAAATTTAAACTTTATGTAATATTCAACTGAATTATTTTGATAGTAAATATTTTTAAAATTTACATATACATGTATATATATTTTAATTGAAAAAAAATTTAAATGGCATTTCAAAGTTGTGCGATCATTTAATCACCCTTAGCGCGATTGTCAATCTTAAATTAAGAGTTGACATTTATCAAATTTTTTTTTAAACATAGTTGATAAACCTATTGTGAATGAGCATCAAATAATTCACATCCATATTGCGAGTGTCAATCGTTGTCAATTATTTTTGTTTTGTAGATAATTCTTTCAATCAGCAAATTTTAGTTGATACTGCAGAGAAATGTAAGGGCAAATTCCTAAACGCAAATCTTGCGCATAATATGCTAAGCAAACTGTACCTAAACGCAAACAAAAAAATCTCTGCTAAGCACACTGTCCCAAAACGCAGTTCATTCTTTTTTCTTGCGCAAACTTCATTGCAATTGTGCAAGTTTTAAACTAGTGTTGCGCGCTTCATTTGCTTTTCAATATTTATCGGGTTCGTGCATTTGCTTAGCATGAGACTTGCTTTGCAAATCTTCCGTTTCTGAATCTGGCCTAAGTTTTCTAATAATTTTATTACAAACAAAATTTAAAAATGCTTTATTTTCAACAAAAGGGCAAAAATAGTAAGCGACAAAGTGCAATTGGCAAAACTTGCATCGCTGATGGAAACAAATTTGGAGGTTGCAAAGGGTGTGTGCTTAAATGTAATATCACAAAAAAAGTAGGAGCAGTTTGCTGTAATGATATAATATTTTCGATATTATTTGTAGGTTTGGATAGATCTAAAATGGTAAACTACGAAGAAGAAAAGCGAAAATAAGCCACAGATTTCTACAACTGGAGGTGGGCCAAACAGATTTCACCACTTCAATGATACTGAGGAAACTATAGTTCGAATTTTAGAATTATTATTTAGAATTATGATTTATTATTTTGTTTCAAGGATTACATAAAAGTTCTAAGAATCCTGTTGCGAATTTCTACTGCTGCTTGACTTTCTGAAATCTCAGTTGCGATTTGCATCTCCTTCGCCATTTTCTACGCTGATTTCACTGCCGTTTTCTTTTTCGTTTTCAATTGACTGTTCAGGTGTAGCGACATTGAACTCAATGCATATGTTGTGCAGAGCAGCGCCGACATCTGCGATTCGCGTAGCGTTTCTTGGATCATAATGCAATTCACGTGCTCTTAACAAATACCTAAAACAATTTTTTAGAACCCCTATAGTTCGTTCAACAATGTTTCTCGCTTTTGCATATTTTTTGTTGTATAAACTTTCTATTGACTCTGATTCTGGATTACGGAATGGTGTCATCAAACATGGCCTAAGAGCATAGCCGCCATCACCTTAAATTTAATTAATATAAAAACAAAACATGAATAATTTATTTGTGTGTAAGGTTATTGTTAGGTATACATACCTAATAACCAGGTGTTTGTTTCTAGTTTTTGGTATTGTTATTCCAACTTCATCTTCAAGCTTGCTATATTGGGGACGTTCGCTCAATTATTCTCAGCAATCTGGAATAACTTTCTATTGTTGTAATGCGTGCAAAACCACATCTGATATCTTGAGTTATCCCAAAAAAAAATTGGAATAACTACCTTTCCGAGAACAAATATATAGAACCAGCTGACTGCAAAATTCGTTGGTATGCGGTTTGCTTTGATTTTTTGACGGGTGTCGGATAATCTATCTGATTTGTCCACAGATATTCTACGAGTATGATAGCTTGGTATCCTAGATAACATATCTACAAAAGTGAGTGAACGCCCGCATTCATTACATTCGAATCATTTGTTGCTCCTAAATACTTTGCGTTGGAGAAACGAATTTTCATTTCGTCATCACATACCTAAAAATGTTGTGGTTTCAGTAATTTAATATAAATTAAGCTTACCAACATAACATTGAGACTGTAATATCATTTTCTGTTATAATAGGCGTGTTGAAGTGCTTTTCTAGGTATGCTATTTTTATATGTGTCCATCAACACAACCTATTATTCCAGGGATATACCACTCTCTCGTTTCGAGAATTTTAAATGTTGCTTTCATAATTAGAGACACAGTAGATTGTCCAAGACCGATAGAATGTTCGTTTCCAATACCAATTTGGTATGATCCATGGGCACATAATCTCAAAGCTGTTGCAAGTCTAATAACGTTTAGGACCGAAGTGGACCTTTTCGCTGGCTTAAATTTCCCTTCTATTTCCCTTAATGTATATGTAAATGCTTTGAAAGCCGAATGTTTTTAATGAATCTGAAATGGGATAATTTTATATTATTTTGTTTTTTGTTTTTATATAATACCCCGTCTATTGGACATGAACATCTACAATCCATTCAATAATCTGATTTGCATATCGCTGCATAAACATGGGTCTTCATGCCTTCATTGGTGTTCCATGCTTAATGCTCAATGTCGGCGGCAGGTAAACGAACTCTGTTTTTACATACTTTACTCCAATTCTAAAGGATTTGAAGCATCCCTAAGTTGTCTTCTTCTTCTCAAAGTTTCCAAGAAACTAGAGTGGTCGTCGTCATCATCATCAAACAAGAACTCTACTGAACGCATTTTTTGTATTATTTTTATGAAATTTTCAATTAAAATATGAAATTGAATTAATTTTTTTTGTATACAATTTCTGCTACGAAAAATTAAAAGTCAAAAATTGTGTTCATTCACAGCTATCAATTTCATTAACAATAAAAATTCCTTTATCAATTAAGTTACACAATACCGAATTTAAAATTAATTGATAAATTTTGTCAATGTTCAATTGATTGATAATTGACAATCACAATAAGGAATATGTCAACGTTAAAAGCAAAATTCGTAGAGGATTATCGAAATGGACACAATGACTTTCGGCTTCTTGGTATGTACTCAACGTATTATATTTTCGGCTGAGAATTACAAGGCCCTATGTCATACTACTATGGCTCTTTTAGAGAAACAAAATCTATTTAATGATTTGCTTGTTACATATTTTAATGTTATGTTCATAACACGATAGAAATAAGAGAAAAGTAAAAGCCTCTGACTATTTGGGTTGAATTCTTTTAGTAACTTAACTTAAGAACTAAAACTAAATAACATATTATGCTTATTTTATCATTGCCGATAAATGTGTACATATTATTTAAGAAAAAAGAAGTGAACATTATGGTTCACAAGAACAACCATGCCGCAAAATACAACACATCTTTCCCCTTAAAAGTTATACTCTCCATTAACACATAATAGGTCTGTTTCCATACTTTTTGGGTAAAGTTTGGGAAAGAGTTTGGGCTACAGCTTTTTGATGTTGTAGTTGTAATATTTAACCAGAAATGAAAAGTAAAGAAACGCATTTGGGATGTTTCTGGGTAAATGTCAGATTTGATAACAGAAATTTGTCAATAAACAGACTAATGGAAAAGGATTATTAATTCTAATAAATGATGAGGAAGATAGCAGGAATGACGATGTTAATGAGTACGAGGACTACAATATTATTAAACTCTTACAACTTCAATCAATTGAAGAAAATCTTCTCACGAAAATGATCCAGTCTCTCCGCAACCAAAGAAACGCTATGAAGAACTATGCAGAAGAATTTTTTCCAATATACAGTGAAGAGGAATTCCGAACTCATTATAGGTTAAGTACAAACATCAACAAAATTCTAGTGGTGCGTTTTGAGATATCTAAATATTTTGTTGATCTTCGATTGGATAAACGGCTGTCTGGTTCGAAACATATGCTTGTATTTCTTTGGTTTGCCGGACATGAAGCCAGCTGTTTTAGAGACACTGGTGATCGCTTCAACATTTGCATTGCAACAGTAAGCAGAATAGTTCTAAGGGTAACTTATTTCTTAAACTATTTGGCTGAAGAATTTATAGTTTGGCCTATCCAGAAACTAAGGGTGGATACCAGTAAATTGTTTCTTGCCCAAAATGGGTTTCCAAAAGTTATTGGAGCTATAGATGGAACACATATTGTAATCGATCCTCAGAAAGAAGGAAAAGACGATTATATAAACCGAAAGGGTCGCACAAGCATATTCCTTCAAGCAGTATGTGATGAAAATAAAAAATTTATCGATGTATTTGTTGGTTACCCTGGATCCGCTCATGATAGTAGTGTGTTCCGAAACTTGTTTATTTTCCCTACATTTGATGAATTATGTAACGGTATCGGGCGCGATGAGTCCATATAACTCGATCCCTTGCGTCTTACCTTTTGAGAATCTCATCCTTAACAACTTGGGGCACAATAGATCTCAAGGTCGCAGTGCAAAAACCACACAGTGATATTCATAACAATTTAAGCTTCTGACAACATGAATCTAGTTTAACCCTACACCTGCACACGCTGCCAACATTACCTTAACAACTCTGCCTCCAGTGCTTCTCTATACACATGCTGTTATAAAGTTTCTCGCTGGGTAGAACAAATTTGATTTCTTTCCTTTCCTTTCATATACTGTTCAATGCGTTTGATACTTCTCTGTTCAATACACGCTTTCTTATGGATAAAAGTAACACGAAGTTGATCGATTTTTTTTTGGTGAATTTGAATGTACCCCTCATGCTTTTCGGTCCGAAACTCAGTGAAGTGATGAATCATATGTGCTGTGTAGTGCGCTGGGCATGTGAATGTTGCTTGATGTATATATGTTTCATAGAAAGAATAACAACTCGATTTCCCTCGCCTTTTTTGCAAATTGGTAGGTCTGACCCACACTCTGCCACCAATTTCTGCCAAATCCTGTTCCAAATTTACAAATTTGGTAGTTTTGGACAGAGGAGAGCGCTCTTGAGAGAGTAAAATATTTCCCCTTCCTGACAATTTCTTGCCAATTCCTGTCCAATAAATTTTTGTAGGCAGCAATTTGTGAGCAGAAAATTTACAATTGTCAGGCTGACGTTTGTCATAAACGAAAAAAAACGTTTCGTAGTTGTTGTGGAAAATATTTGTTGAACAAATAAATTAACTTAGAAACACTAAAATACAAAATAATTAGTTTGAAGACAAAAAATGTGAATTTTTGTAGCCAACGCACTTCGCCACTTAGGGGGGCCGTGGCGCGATAGTTGTGTGTTCGCCTGTCAACCTCATGGTCACAGGTTCGATCCCTGCCGTAGTCTATGTTCTCTTATTTTTCCATTAAAAACCAATTCTAAAAATAAATGTCATATAATGAGTTGCTGGTTTACTCATTACATGCTGTTTAGGCATAGAACTAACAACATGTGATTGAGTAAAACTAGTAAACCGATAAAATATAACAAAGAATACAAAAATGTATGCGAATTATAAGGGACATAGATAAATAAGACACGGAAATTTCTCCGCATTAGTTCAGCCGCCAACCCTGGAGATAAAATCTGGGACTCCAACGACCTACAGTCTCAGAACATCGCGCCACACATCTTTCATATCATTCTTTCTCTTCCTTAACCTCCCGCACGCGCTGTGTTGAAACATTTAAAGGGTAGAATATAATTCCTTGAACGCGTATAGATTAAAAAAAAAACCAACTTGTGTGGCTAATAAAAGCGCTAGTCGTTTCAATGCAATTGATAAACAGAAAAACCTGCATGAGGTTGGATCTGATCATGTGGGCTCGGTGGCGTGATGCGTTGGCTACTAAGCAGCTGGTCATGGTTCAATACACGATGAAGGCACAAGAAGTTTTTCAATTAAAATGAAAAAGTAGAGCAACACCACTAGAGCAGGGAATCTGATGATCGACCTTGGCAAGTCGTGAAATAGCTATAATTCCGTCCATAAATAATTGAGAAAAACTTAGTGGTAGCACACTCAAGTTGTTGTTGGGAATACAGAGTCATTAAAATGATATAAAAAAGTGCTTTAAGAAGCAAGTATGAGTAGTATAAATATGCGGGTTCTGGTTATACTGTTCGTATGGTCTTGCTAATAAAGTAGTATCGCATGATGTTGCTTGAGAAGTGATTTCATGGTAATCGCCATGTTTTAAACAAGATCTAAGAGATAATAATGTTTTTATGTAGTATGAATCATATACTTGGGGCTTAAGAATTATTTTTATTTTTTTTTTTTTTAAATTATAGAAATGTATACTCCATATCTTGGATGACGCACACATCATTGTCGGTGCTAGGCCACGGCAACGGCCGGCGGACTGACAGACTGATAGACTGGGTAATCGTCATGTTGCTTAAAGAGCTAAGAGATAATAATGTTTTTTATGTAGTATAAATCATATACTATGGGGCCTAAGAATAATTTTTTTTTTTATTTAATTGTAGAAATGTATACTCCATATCTTGGATGACGCACACATCATTGTCGGGGCTAAACCACGACAACGGCCACGCTGCGCGCGACCGTTCCAGTGTTGAGGACAATGAACTGATTAAGTCATGATGGATGCGGGGCGGGTGCGATGCGAGGCGGTGGCGCGGGCCGCGGTTGTGGTTGAAGGTGTATTTAGTTTGGGAAGTAAATTAAGAAAAAAAAAATTGTATGATAAGGTATGGCGCTAGCGTTTGGGGTAATATAAAAAGTTGGATAAATTGTGTGTGTGGTTATTAGGTCGTGTGTCATTGAATATTATATAAATGGGGGGCAATGAACTGATTAGGTCGTGATGCGGGCGGGTGCGATGCGTGGCGGCGGCTCTGGTAAATAGCAAGCAAGGATAGTTTTTAGAATTAGGATTCTTAGACTCATTTAGATTTCTACCTTCGCAGAGGGTAAGACAACAACCACAAATGTTCTGGATTGAAAGATTACGAGAAGGAGATACATTCTGTATCTGTGAATCTGGTTGGTTGGAGATGAAATTTACAGATGTATTATTCTATATTGATGGAATAAGATTACTAGTACAACCAGAACATGGGGTAGAATGTAAGCTGTTTCATATTAGAAATGGTGAGAGCATATCTCATATCCACAGTTTTAGGTAACGGTTTGAACCTATGCAGCATGTACGACTTAGACTTTTATGTGGGGATATTACTTTGTTGAAAAAAAAAAATAAATAAAAAAATTAATTATATAATTCTAAAATTTATTTATAGGAGGACAGCTAACACTGATCGGAATGATTACACCTCATTCAAATGCTTTAAAGAGGAAAGAGGGTGGATATCCATCGCTTTGTATGTTTGGTGATGCTGAATTACTTAATACACCTCAACAATTTAAAAAGAATAAAGAGAAAAATGAACGCGCTCAAGACTTATTTCAATTGGATGTGTCTTAATAAAGGTAAATGAGATAAGAATAAAGGACGTAGGAGCTAATCATATATATATATATATATATAGATGAATATATAGAATAAAGTTATATACAATATAATGTTGGGGTGTTATGTTTATTAGTTTCCGATAAACCATTGGTTTGACAACTTTCTTTTAAAATGCTGTTTTTCTTATTCATTTTATGTCTATTTTCAATTTTTCCATCACTAATAATTACATCACTCACCTCACCTGTGGATATAAATGTACAACAATCAAACACAACTGACAATCTTTCGTTTTCATTGAATTTACCTAATAATGATACAGTACAAATAGGATTATGGTTTCGTTTGTTAACTTTTACAAACGCTAAGAATTTACACAATAGTACAAATTCAGATACTACATCATTCCAAAATGATAATCATGCATCAGAGGGTGAGACAACAACCACAACAACAACAACAACAACAACAACAACAACAACAACAACAACAACAACAACAACAACAACAACAACAACAACAACAACAACAACAACAACAACAACAACAACAACAACAACAACAATAATAATAATAATAATAATAATAATAATAATAATAATAACAACAACAACGACAACAACAACAACAACAACAACAACAACAACAACAACAACAACAACAATAATAACAACAACAACAACAACAACAACAACAACAACAGCAGCAACAACAACAACAACAACAACAACAACAATAACAACAACAACAACAACAACACCAACAAAAACAACAACAAAAACAACAACAACAACAACAACAACACCACCACCAACAACAACAACAGCAACACCAACATCTATAAACAAAATTTTCGATGAGAAAACAGTAACCGTAGAGGAGGCAACCGAGAGCTTTAGGCAAGACTTCATTAAAAAAGAAACTGAAATATCTGGAATTATTCAAAATAAAGAAGTTTTTTATAGACATTTTAAGCTCGAGTTTGATGATAAGGCGTTAACAATTCGATGTTCGCATGATAGCAATTATAATCTACGTACACTCAGTATTAAATGTTATGAATATCATGAATATGAAACAGAGAGAGTGCTAAGTAATGGAGAAGTTGAGATCTTTATGAAGGAGGATCTTGAATATAAATCTGATGTTGAATTACTGAATTTCAAAACAATGAAGCAAACATACCAAATGAATATCTCTTAAGAAAAAGAAAACATATATAAATTTACTTATCAATAAAGTTTTATTTTTAAAAAAATTATAAAAGATGTGTTTTATTTATTGTCTTTGGGAATAGGTATCTGAACTAACCCGCTAGCAACCGTACTTCCTTTATGAAAAAAAAGGAAATAGTTGGCCGGGGAGAATTTGTAAGGAAAAAAGACGACTTTAATTTTCAGATATAATAATTTTTTATTAGCTCTAATGGCCCGCTGACTCAATGCTTATAGCTGCGACCTTAGAGTTTCGATGGTGTACAAATTCTGATACTATCCTGATCATCCTACGCCTATTTATACTGAGTTTTGACCTAATTTCAATCCTTATGTTTCAGCATAAGTCATATGAGATCGTATTTCTTATACAACCCCATTCATTATCGTCGTAATTTTCAATATCTATTGTCATTGATACCAAAATCAATAGTTGCATTATTGCCCAATACGTGTCAATGGATCATATGGTCATTTACTCTTTGCATATCCATAGCTAAGGCTATAGCAGTACCGGATACACCACAGGCATCGATGTTATAATCGTAGTGCGGTATGACGTGTTGTATATCCAAAAATAATGCATGGTATTCTTACAACCTTTTGTACTGACCCATGTGTTTTGTATACTTAGCTATAGTCAAGGCTATAGTCCAGATACAGAACAGGCGACAATTAATTAATTGCAGTAGGTGTAAGGTTTCACTAAGAAGACACATAAATGGGTCGCAATGCTCTTTGTAGATCGGTTGGTCGAGTGACAAGGAAATATGATTCTATGCAAGATCGTGTGTGGAGCCTTGGGAATGGAAATTGTCGTATATAAAGAGGTTATATGGGTCGCATGTAGTGGAACACTACATATCCAAGAGTTGTGATCTGATGAGAAACCAAGCCATTTCACAAATATCTTATCTTTTTTTCTTTGAAGCACTTTCTCGATTAGATATGTATCGGGGAACTTAATTTTTTGTAGTTCGAGTTCGTAAAATCCTCCTTTAATAGGATGCCTTTGATAGTCTTGCAATAGGCATGTTATTGGATTCGTATGCTGTACTTTGATTATCTTAAATATTTCAGTAGTCCAATTTGGTGTGTATCCTTTATCAAATATATGTTTATATTTACTAATTCTAACTGAATCCCCAATTTTAAATTTTGGAGTAATATTAATTTTAACATGATTATAAATTTTGGATAGTAATATTTGTTCGTTTGTAGTATTAAATTGAGGTGGTTTGATCTTTATTGTGCGATGTTTAGAATTATTGTATGTGTCGGTCAGCTGTTCTATAATATCAATCCAACGATATGATCCATTCAAACTGAATTCTTTCCACACATTGCTTTCAAAGTGCGATTAAATCGTTCAACAATCGAAGCTTTAAGAACACTAAATGTAGAATAGTGCTTGATCTTAAATTGTTTCATATGTTTTTGAAAAGATACATTAAAAAATTCTTTTCCATCATCTGTTTGTAAATTTTTTGGGTGACGACCTTTATTAAGTATATCCTTCATAGCCAGAGTGACATTTACTCCTGTTTTATTTTTAATAGGAACCGTCCAAATAAATTTTGAAAATGTATCAATAACTGTGAGAAGATATCGATATTTATCATTTTCCGGTGAATATACAATCACCTCAACAAGATCAGCTTGCCATAAGTCATCTAAGCCCTTAATAATAACTCGTCTTTTCGGAAAATTCCTTCGAGCAGGTTTATGTAGTTCTTCTACAACGTTTCTTTGACTCATCTTTTTTATTGAATGATAAAAAAAACAGTGTGTTTATTCTTTTTGTGTATACATATGTTTATTTATTTAAGACAATTGATATAATAATTACAAGGTTTGCTTTCACTATTTTAATCTTTTGTATAGAGCCATTGATTTTTTAATTCTCAACATTCTATTTTCAAGCATGTAACATGCGCATGTATCTGGTCCATCTTGGCATAGGTTTCAAGACCACGAGCAGTTATTAAAATGACATCCATGCTTTGAAATTGTAGTGGATACATTCATGAATCCTTTAAAGAAGATAATACTATTTAAGATCTCCTGATAATGTTCTTCCAATAATTGGTGTTGATTAGTTTTCAAAAATTGTAAAATTTCATCAAGAATTAATGTATAATCTATGTAAGACATAATGAATGAAAGAATGTGTTGTCACACTGTGGAGTTAAGTTAAGGACTGAAGCTTTGATAAAGGTTGATTATTTAAATATTGGTATTCAGTCTTCTCCGTCAATAGCTTATCAAATTTTTGAACAACTTCATTATCAATGTATTTTCTAATTCGTTCATATAATTCATCAACATATTTTTTGGTGGTGGTGTCCCCCTCTTCTTCGGGAATGTGTATATTGGTTATTCGTTTAAAGTATAAATCGTAATCAACGCTTTCTGTTTTTAAAAAACCCTCACCGTCTGGTCCTGGTAAGCCTCGCTCGCCCTGTATACCTATTGGACCCTGTTCCGCCTGTTTTCCTCTTGGTCCTCTGAGTGGGGCTCTATTTGTGAAACGACCAAATTTATCAACACTAATCTTTTCTTTTTTTTTTATTCGATAATATTAACTTCTTTAAGTTCTTCAATGATTGAAATATAATTTCGTTAGAGTGATTATTATTTCTAGCTTGTTGTGAAGCAATTAGAAGTCTTATTCGATCTACAAGTTCATTGGGATTATCCCAAAATATATAGTCTTTTTTCAATTTTGATAGCTGTAATAAACCACTTCCGGTTGGTGTTTGTATGGGTGAAGATAATGAATTATTAGAAGTATTTTTTGTTACTCCAAATAATTTACTTATAATGTACTTATACTTATATCCTCGATTACCATGTACTTGTTTTTGAGAATTATGATCAATTCTATGCGCATTGATGAGAGATAGTATGATCTTATAGTTTTTAAAATCTTCATCTGTGTAAATATTTTTATCAGGGTTTTTCTTAAATATAAGCTCATATAATCCATTTGTACCCTCGAAGGATTTACACCTAATTTCAATATCGTTTCCGAGAATATTAAACTCATAATTACCTATATAACACTTTTCATCTTTTGAATGTATACCATATGTCTTATCAAGAGTGTTGGAATTATTTATAAATAAATCCACAAATTTTTTAGGTTAGTCATGAAATTCTTCTTTTGATAATTGCTCCAAAATGATGATGACTAATTTGATAGTTTTAGCGTTTCTTTATTCTTTTTTGTGTATTTCTACTATTATTTTTATCATCAGTAAAATTTGGTGAGTCATCAATAGAAGTCTTGGGGGTGGTGAATTCATCAGGATGGTTAAGTTGTTTATGATTATTTTTATCTTGTGTACTATTTGATTTTATAGCCAGCTCGTTTAGAGGTTTTGTAAGTGGTTTAAAAGTTTCTTCAATTAGAGCTTCGTAAGCTTCTCTACCTGTATTAAGAGCTTTGTATTACTTTCGTAGAGCATCTGTAGTTCTAATTAATTCCTTTGTTAGATTTACATCTATATTCATCATCATGTAAAATTTATTTTTTCTTACAGAGGCAGGCGGTTAATAAATTTCGTAGTTGATGAAAGAAGCGTTCAAAAGGTCTTAAACTGAATTTGATATTAAGATAACTGATCCTAACTGATGAATACTGAGTCTCAAACTGAGCTGAACTGCTTTTTACTGCTATTATCTGCTCACTGAATTGCTCTGTACTGTTCTCATAGAACATTGCTATACATATGATATGAAATCGAAAGTGTTATCTGCTTTATAACTGAAGAAAACAGTCAAAGCCTTTTCTATAACGACATTCATTCAAAGGACTATCCTTATCAATTACCATAAATCCGTAATTTGTATTCCAGCATTCTGAACAAACCTTTTGGAATGTATTAAATGTCATATCTGAATTAATATGATCATTATATATATGTTTAAGATTCATATCATCCTGTTTGAAGACAATGATCAAATTTGCGTTATCTCGAATTAAGTGTATGGGTATTCTTGCATAAGTTTGACATAAGTAAAAACTATCAATATGATGATGCCGTCCCATACTAAAGTATACTCGAACTGTGTCTTGTTTTTCACAGGCAATGTCATCAAAAATAAAGATAGAATTGGGTTTAGCCTCTTCGGGTGAAATAACATCACTGTTATTGGTAAAAGTGAAGAAACTCATATTTTTTATAGGTTTTATGGTTTTCGTAAAAACTCATACTTTGGTTGATGTAAAGATTTAGAATATATATAAATATTTTAAAATTTTAATCTATTGGGATGTTGCAACAAACTCATCATAACGTTAGTTTTTCCACAGTTTGAGGGACCCGTAATTAAACCTCGTATACTATTAGGGAATAGTTTACCATGTTTTTTTCTTTCAATATTTTTAGTCAACTCCATATTTTTTACTGGTAACTGATACTGTTGTTTAACGAATCGCATTGT
Organism: Philhelius pedissequus; assembly: GCA_910595825.1. Classification (NCBI taxonomy): domain Eukaryota; kingdom Metazoa; phylum Arthropoda; class Insecta; order Diptera; family Syrphidae; genus Philhelius; species Philhelius pedissequus. Next base: position 34,472,544 of record OU343164.1, on the reverse strand, counting down.
CATAAAAACTAAATGATTTCCTATAAATTCAAAGTTTATATTCAAAATTATCATTTAGCTTTAAACCATTCTAACGTAAAGATTATTATATAAAATGTTCGATTATTGGAAAAAGTCTATCACTCGAAAAAACATTATGAAAGGAGAAGGTTTATTAAATTCTTAAATAAACAAACCTCGTATTGAACTACATTTAACAGGCTATCAATATTGTGGACAAGGAACAAAACTTGAAAAACGTTCAGCTCAAGGAGATCCGGGGGTTAATTTGCTTGATCACGCATGCGAACAACACGATATATCTTATTCAAAATTTAAAAATACAGCTGATCGACACATCGCCGATAAGATCTTAACCGAAAAAGCTTGGCGGCGAGTTAAATCTAAAGACGCTAGTATAGCTGACCGAGCAAATGCGCAATTGACTACCAATCTCATGAAGACAAAAACAAAATTTGGAATGGGTTGTTCTAAAAATGCAGATAAAAAGGCTAAAGATAAAATGGCTAAAAATAAAAAAAATTAAAACATATAATAAGAATAAACCGCTTTCTTTTAGAAAAGTAATGAAAGTTTTTGGAAATAATATTAAACATAGAAAACCAATTAATCTGGAAAAAGCTATCAAAATAGCCATATCATCTGCTAAGAAAACAGTTTGGAAAAACAGTAATAACATTAAGACACCCAGAGTTATTTCTGTACCGAAAATTGGCGGTGTAATTTCATTTCTTGTACCCTTGTTTGCTGGACTTTCAGCTCTTGAGGCTTTAGCAGGAGGCGCTGCAGGAGTATCAAAGGCTGTCAATGATATTAACATTGCTAAAAAAGATTTAGAGTAGAAAAAACGTCATAATCAACAAATAGAATCCACTGCAGTAGGTCAGGGTCTATACCTTAAACCTTATAGGAAAGGGCTTGGACTTTATATAAATCCACATTCAAAAAACTTCTAAGCTCACTACCCAATCGTGCATTAAATGAAATAGATTTGATAAATTTCAAAAAGAAATTAATTCCAAATTTTCGAGCAGTTTTCATGAGAGATAATTTACCAAAAAGAAAACCTTGGAAAAATGAGTGCGGAATTGTAAATCTGGATTCCTCAAACGGCCTTGGTACACATTGGGTAGCGTACAATAAAAAAATGATTATATTGAATATTTTGATAGCTTTGGAAATCTTCAACCTCCTATTGAAATTATAAGTTATTTAGGTGAACAAATTTATTATAATTATACGAAATGTCAAAACTATAACTCATTTAATTGTGGTCATTTATGTTTAAGATTTTTATATGTTTGTTATTTTCAATTAAATAAATAAAGAGTTTTATATACATATGGTTTCATTGTATTATATATCACCATGGCGATGACACTTACACTAAGCGGCTGTACCTCTATTCTATCAGCTGAATATTTTCCACCTTTAAATTTAGATCAAGACTATTTTTGTGGATTGGTTGATTTTCAGACTTACAAATCTATACCAAATGTTGATGAGAATAATAATCTGTTTCATGTTGGAGAGTATAAAATTGAAATCCCTACAGGCTCGTATGAAATTGATGCAATTGCTTCATATATATCAGCAGTATTATTTACAAAAAATTCTATTATTAATGTTGCAATACAAGCAAATAATAACACAATGGAATATGAAATTGAATGTAGTGAGAAAATTTATTTCGATAAGGATAGAACTATTGGAAAATTATTAGGCTTCAGTAAACGTGTTCTCAACGCTGGGGAGACTCACTCATCTGACTTACCCATAGATATAAACAAAGTAAATGTAATACGAATCGAGTTTAACATCATTACTGGTTCTTATTTTAATAACACTCCTGTGCATACAATTCATGAATTTTTACCAGAAGCAGGATCAGGCTATAATATCATAGAGGTTCCAAAAAATGTTATCTATTTACCAGTGAATGTTAAACGAGTAAGTACTATAACTTTAAAACTTGTGGACCAGGACGGTGATCTAATAAATTTTAGAGGAGAAAGAATAACAGCACGATTACATTTAACTCCAAATCGAAAGAATGTTAATATATAATAATAATTATTTAACAGATATCAATACTACTCATTCAAGTAGTTCTACTCGAACATCAAAACTGACAACACATAAGTTATCTCCTGAAAATAAATCTTATCTTCTTTCCCTAGGATTTAAACTAAAATAAAAAAATGAATGATATATTGGATATTACTCATGGAGCAAACTATGATAAGAGTATATCTAAGTTTGAATACCATAGCTATTCACTATTTCTTCAGTCATTCAATTAAAGTGATGAAATACGCATACCCATACAACAATAGGATTTATGTATATTACCCTGTGAAAGGTTACATTTATATAGAAGGAGGTCTGACTAAAGAAGATGGAACTGTTTCAACAGGAAAATTAATTAATAATGCAATAGCTTTTTTATTTGAGGAAATACACTATGAATTAAATGGTGTAGACAATGAAAACAATAAAAACGTTGGAATCACATCGACCTTGAAAAATTATATATCCTTAAATCAGAATGAAAGTAAAAGCTTAGAAAATGGATCATGGAGTGGAAACACTAGTATTTCTACTGCATTAGGTATTTTTAATTTTTGTTTACCATTGAAAAATCTATTGGGGTTTGCTGAAGATTATAAAAAGATTATAGCAAATGCAAGACATGAACTAGTTTTAATTCGCGCTCGATCTAATGAGAATGCTTATTTTTCCAAAGATAATGAAGAATTAAAACTATCAATTTTTAAATTGCAATGGAGAGTTCCACACATCACTCTATCTGATTCAAATAAACTTAACTTATAGAAGCAAATTCAATTAAAACCCATTCAAATTCATTTTCGTAATTGGGAAATGTATGAATTTCCAACACTATCAACCACCACTGATCATATATGGACGGTGAAAACTTCAAGTCAACTTGAGAAGCCTAGATATATCATCAGTGCTCTACAAACTGATAGAAAAAATCAACGAAATAAAGATGCTAGCAAATTTGATAACTGTAATGTCAGCAATGTAAAAGTTCATTTAAATTCTGAATCTTATACCCTAGAGGATTTAAACATTAAATATAAACTAGATCGATATGCCGTTCTCTATGATATGTATAGTAAATTTCAACATTCATACTATCAGAAGCAAGCAAGTCCTGTTTTATCAAGGACGGATTTTAAGGATATTGCCCCAATTATGGTTATCGACTGTTCACGTCAAAATGAAACAATTAAAACAATTCCTGTGGATGTAAGAATTGAGCTTAAAACATTAACTTCGATTCCTGCTTTAACGACCATGTATTGTCTGATACTTCATGATCGTATAATTGAGTACAATCCATTCACAGGAGAAGTTAAAAAACTTACTTAAATTGCATGTACTTATATGATAATATGTTAGTAGAAAGAGACAATTTGTTGAGAACAGACATCTAAAAAATGAATATACACTTTGTAGACATTCAAGAATTTGGTGATTTAAACAGCAATCTTTACATTCTGAAGGAAGTAGCTGTATTACATAATGAGCATCATCATCATCACTTTATGGTTAGACCACCATTTAATTTAACCCTTGCATCAGATTCACTTAGAAGACAAGTTAATTGGTTGTATCAAAATTATCACGGATTAACCTGGAATGGAGAATTTGCACACCTTTCTCAAGTAAAGATATTTCTTCGAGAAAAACTTCAAAGTGGTGTTGTTTACGTTAAGGGTATTGAAAAGAAACAATGGTTGCAAACCTTACTCAATAATGAAAACGTAGAAGTCGTTAACCTCGAAGAAGATACCTATTGCAGATGTTCAAATTTAAAAGAACTTAAAAAATGTATCCAAATATAACTTCCAAATGTGGATATCATGGAAAAATATGTGCACTTCAAAATGTTTATCTCTTAAGTAAATTTATTAGTGAAGCTAAGAATTATAATTAATAGTTCAATAAAACAATTTTGTATAATACTTGATACTTTTTCTTTTTATTATTTTTTTTTTTATATTTACATATCATTTTCAAAATCTATTCTATAATGACCCCAAGCTAGTGTATTGATATTATTACTACATATAAATCTTTTGTCGTCCGCACAGCCTAAACTTAATTTGTTGATACATTCAGTATATATAGTATGTTGTCTAGATCTAAAGTTTAACATTTTACTATAAAAGTTACGCTTATGTAGCAAACAATCTCTATAATTTTTGATCGTTTGCTATGACTCAGTTGTGCTCCTATTCATCTAGATATATTTCTTATCCAAACATAATGCCTACAATCCCCTTCTTGTATCAGTAATAAATTAACATGTTGTTGTCTTTTGTGTTGAGAGTTAAAGTATGGGCCAACAACTCTATAACTTTCTCTAGATCCATTTGTTTCTACTCCGAAAACATTTATACTAATTGTGGGATTGAGTGTCTCAAAGATCGGTATGTCTTTAAGTTTCAAAGGGAACTCTAAATTTGTGAAGTGAATTTGAATTCCGCTCATTAAACTTATCAAATCACCTTGAATGTTTTCAATGTGGTAACTGCTTGATCTATAAGAATGCTGATCTATGGGGTAAAGAGCTGATATAACTGCCCATTTAAAACAGAATTCATCACTATTTTGGACATTAACACAGGCATGTTTTGGTTCAATGCTTTTTGAAATTTTTTTCCAAAGAAGAGAAGATAAAGAAAAACCATAATATAATTTTTTTTCCAAAGAAGAGAAGATAAAGAAAAGCTATAAAATAAATGAAAAAACAATTATTAATGTGGAAATTACTTTATTACTTTTTTTTTAAGTTTAAAAGCATTGACGTTTTTGTGAGAAGACAAAAATGTCATCCTCATCTTCTTCGTCGTGCAGAGTAATCGCAGCTGATTTTCTCTTACTAGAATATTCAGCCTGTTATGGTGCAAGGAACTCAATCATCTTCCACCATAATCCGCACCCCCATAGGTGGAAGGAATTTAACTCCATCATCCCCCTTCATAATTCTCATTCCCACCTATTTTTGGATTTCTTCCATATTTAGATTCTTAAACCTTTCACTTAAGAATATTTTATAGTTCTCAATTTCTATGAGGACTGTTGAGCCGAACTTTGTATTACCCAATTTAGCTTCCAAAATTGTTTCTGGTGTTGACCCCAAGTCCTTCAAAGGGAGTAGAGGTTTTTCACAGATGTATTTATTAATTTTTTGTAATAACGATTCCATTTTAAAATTGTTGAATACAATAAAATAATTTTAAGTTTGAGTTAAGAAGTATTTAACTAGATTAACAAGTAAGACTATAATGAAAATTAAAAGAAAAATACAACCTATTTATACACATTCTGAGGTCTAACTTTCTTAAACTTTTATTATAACGCTTCTCATTATAGTTCTTATCTAAGTATATTAACACTAAACAAAAAAAGAATAGATATACAAATGATTTTTGTAAGCTTTTTATTATCGCATACCTATACATAAATATTAATTTTATATCTTATCATTCTAGTAACAATGTAAATGAAATGGATTTCTTTAAGTTTCACATGTTTAACCATAAATTCTAATTATAGATGAGTAGGAATGGGGCACTATGGTCTGGGAATTCCGAGCCAGAAAGAGATAGCACTATGTTTGAGTGAGATAGGTGATAAGTGGTTAATTTTGCGGTAACGGCAATGAGTTGTGGTGAGACGATAAGGATTTAGTGTTATGTTGGCGGCGAGTAATTGTTTGAAGTTTGTTTGGCGGCATGTGACGCGTGCGGCCGGGTGGCGCTTGTATAAAATGATAATAATAATAATAATTATTCAAAAGCGGTTGTAGTTTGAAATATTCAGAAATGATAAGAATATAAGAATTTCAATGTCTTATCAGTATTGATGTTTTGCGGTTAGGAGCGCGTGCCAGTGTGAGTTATAGAAATGTGTAATGGCGTTATCACAATATGTTTTTTATGATTCATTGTAATTTGTGTTTTGTATTTTGTTTAATGGGTTTATATGCCTACATACATATGTGAGAAAAAAATTTATATTCTAGCAATGATTGCGGTAATCATTAAAAAAAAAGGTTGAACGTTTGGCTTAAGTGTTTATTTTTAGAACAGCTCTGATATAGAGAACATTAATTGGGGAAGTAGAAAAAACAATATGTTTTGGTGTGAAAGATTAAGGGAAGGAGAAACATTTTGTATCTGTGAATCTGGATGGTTGGACATAAAATTTACGGATGTAATATTCTATACTGACACATTAAAATTGATGCTACAGCCAGAATATGGAAGCGAATGCGTTTTGTTTCATATAAGAAATGGTGAGACCGTATCGCCTATTCTGAGTTTTAAGTTGCAGTTTCAATCTATGCAACATGTACGGTTTAGACTTTTAGGTGAGAATATTACTTTTCATAAAAAAAAAAAAAAAAAAGTAAAATGAAATGAATAAAACATAAAATTATATTATAGGAGGGGAGTTAACATTGAGCGGAACGATCACACCTCATTCGAATGCTGTAAAGAGAAAAGAGGGTGAATATCCATCGCTTTGTCCATTTGGTGAGGCTGAATTACTTAATGAACCTCAAAAACTTAAAAAGAAAACAGACAGTCATCACATAGAAATAGAGACATTTGAACGAGTTCATGACACATCATTTCAATCGAATGTATTTTAATATATACAAGATGAGATAAGAATAAAAGATGTGAGAGAGAGAGAGATGAATATAGATAGAATAAAAATTATATAAAATTTAAAATTTGAGTGTAATGTTTATTAGTTTATGATATATATAAATTTGCAACAAGCAAACATAACTGACAATCTCTCTTTTTCATTGAGTTTACCTAATAATGATACTGTGCAGATAGGTTTATCGTTTCGTTTGTTAACCTTTACAAATGGTAAAAATTCTCTAAATACCACAACAACAACAACCGATACAACATCATTTCAAAATGATGCAACAGTGACTTCAACAACAGCAAGAACGGTGGTAAATACAATTTTGGAGGAGAAAAAAATAGTAACCGTAGAGGAAGCAATCGAGAGTTTTAGGCAAGACTTAATTAAAAAAGAAACTGAAATATCAGGAATTATACAAAGTAAGGATGTTTTTTATAGACATTTCAAGCTTGAGTTTGATGAAGTTAAGGCACTAACTGTTCGATGTTCGTATGATAGCAATTATAATTTGCGCACTCTAAGCATTAAATGTTATGAGTATCATGAATATGAAACTGAGAGAGTATTAAGTAATGGAGAAGTTGAGGTCTTTATGAAGGAGGATCTCGCATACAAATCTGATGTCGAATTACTGAATTTCAAATCATTAAAACAATCATACCATATGAATATCTCTTAAGAAAAAAAATGTATAAGTGTGTATATCAATAAAGATTTTTATTAAAAAAAAAAAAATTACAAAAAGATGTGTCTTATTTATTAATTTTAGGTATAGGAATCCAAGAGTTGTGATCGTCTGAAAACCCGAGCCATTTAACAAATAATCGATCTTTTTTCCTTTGAAGCACTTCCTCGACTAGATATGTATCGGGGAACTTAGTTTTCTGTAGTTCAAGCTCATAAAACCCTCCTTTAATGGGATGTCCTTGGTGATCTTCCAATAGGTACGTTATTGGATTTGAGCGTTGCACTTTGGCTATCTTAAAGATTTATGTGGTCCAATTCGGTGTGTATCCTTTATCGAAAACATGTTTGTATTTACTAATTCTGACAAAATCCCCGGTTTTAAACTTTGGAGTAATATGTATTTTGATGTGATTATAGATCTTGGAGAGTAATATTTTTTCATTTGCAGCATTGACTTCAGATGGTTTCATATTTATCGTACGATGTTTGGAATTATTGTACGTTTTTGTTAGTTGTTCTATAATATCAATCCAACGATATGAACCATTTAAACTAAATTCTTTCCACATCCAAGTTTTCAAGGTACGATTAAATCGTTCAACAATGGAAGCTTTGAGAACACTAAATGTAGAGTAATGATTGATTTGAAACTTTTTCATAAGTTTTTGAAACGATGCATTGAAAAATTCTTTTCCATCATCTGTTTGTAAATTTTTTGGGTGACGACCTTTATTAAATATATCTTCCATAGCCTGAGTGACACTCGTTCCTGTTTTATTTTTAATAGGAGCCGTCCAAGCAAATTTAGAAAATGTATCAATAACTGTGAGAAGATATCGATAATTTTCGTTTTCGGGTGAATACACAACCATCTCGACTAGGTCGGCTTGCCATAAATCATCTAGACCCTTAATAATTACTCGTCTTTTTGGAAAATTCCTTCGAGCAGGCTTATGTAGTTCTTCAACAACAACGTTTCTCTGACTCATCTTTTTATTGAATGATAAAAACAAAGTATTTGTTCATGCATTTTATTAATTAAAAATATTTCTATATAATAACTACAAGTTTAAGTCATACTATTTCAATCTTTTTTATACAAAGACATCAGTTTTTTTATTTTTAACAGTCTATTTTCAAGCATGTAACATACGCATGTATCTGGACCATTTTTGCATAAGTTTGAAGACCATGGACAGTTATCGAAATGACATCCATGTTTTGATGTTGTAGTAGATACATTCATAAATCTTTTCAAAAAGATTACACAATTCAAAAGCTCTTCATGATGTTCTTCCAGTATATTATGATGATTTGTTTTCAGAAACTGTAGAATTTCATCAAAAATTAATAAAAAAATCTATGTTAGACATAATGATTGAGTTCTCCACACACTGAGGAGATAGATTAAAGACTAAAGTTATATAATGACTGGTTTTAAGTTTTAATAATTAATAGAATTGTCTTCAATTTCATTTTCAGATTTTTTTTTCTTATTATCAATTGTGTCAAACAGTAGTTTCTCAAATTTTTCAACTACTCCATATTGGATGTATTCTTTAAGTTGTTCGTATGTTTCATCAACATATTTTTTGGTAGCAGCGTCTTCCTGTTCTTGTGGTTCTTGAACATTTTTTAACCGTTTAAAGTGTATGTTGTAATCTCCGCTTTCTGTTTTGAGGAATCCCTCTCCAGATGGTCCAGTCAAACCTCGCTCTCCCTGTACACCTGGTGGTCCCTGCTCTCCTTGTTTTCCTCTTGGTCCTCTGGGTGGGGTTCTATTTGAGAAACGACCAAATTTATCAACACTCATCTTTTTTTTATTATTATTCGATAATATTGGCTTCTTTAAGTTCTTCAATGATTGAAATAATTTCGTTAGAGTGATTGTTGTGTCCAGCTTGTTGTGAACCAATAAGAAGTCTCAATCGATCTATTAGTTCATTGGGATTATCCCAAAATATATAGTCTTTTTTCAAATTTGATAATTGCATTATTCCACTTCCTGAAGGTATTTGTAGTGTTGAAGATGATGGCGATGGAGTATTAGAAGTATTTGTTCTTAATCCGAATAATTTACTTATAATTTTTTTATACTTATAACCTCTATTGCCGTGTACTTGTCTCTGTGAATTATGATCAATTCTATGAGCATTAGTGTCATGTAATATAGTCCTGTAGTTTTTTAAATCTTCATTGGTGTAAACTTGTTCTCCAAATTTAAATTAAATCGGTCAGACCGTGTGTTAAGTGGGCCAACAGGTCAATTGCTTAAAGTTTCGGGTATTTTCAGTGCAACAATTGAATGGAATAACAAGCGTGTTAAAACTTCTATATATGTAATAGAAGGCCTCAAAAAGTCTCTTCTTAGTCTCAATACTTGCGAGAAATTGAATATAATCAACCGAAAAAACAAACACGATAACGGCAATGACAAGGCAAACTCTACAAATATAAATAACATTATTGAAAAAATTAACTCCAAATTCCCTAATATATTTCAGGGTATAGGCTGCCTTCCAGGCGAGTACGAAATAAAATTAAGAGGTGGATATAAACCTTACGCTATACACACAGCGCGAAGAGTTCCAATTCCATTAATGGACAAACTAAAACAAAAACTCGAGGAAATGGTACGTCTTCAAGTCATCGAAGCAGTGGATAAACCAACAGAATGGTGTGCCCCAATGGTAATAGTCTCAAAACCCGACGGAGATGTTAGGATATGTGTCGACCTTTCAAAACTAAACGAAAATGTGCATCGTGAAATACATCCGATGCCAGTCGTCGAACATTCATTTGCTCAACTAAGAGGAGCCAAATATTTTTCAAAGCTGGACAAGAAAGCCGGATTTTGGCAAGTTAAGCTAGCCTCTAAATCAAAATTTTTAACAACTTTTCTTACACCCTTTGGTAGGTACTGCTTTCTACGTTTACCCTTTGGCATATCATCTGCCCCAGAACATTATCAAAAGAAAATTCAACAGTTACTTTATGGATTAGAGGGTGTAATATGTCATATGGACGATATTCTGGTGTTCGCAGATACAGTAGAGGAACATAACAAACGTCTGAATGCGGTTCTAAAAAGACTTCAACAAAATGGAGCCACGCTCAACAAGGACAAGTGTCGATTTTTACAAACGTCTGTCACATTTTTAGGTCACTTTATCGATGCGAATGGAATTCACCCCCAAAACAGTAAAATCGAAGCCATACAGAAATTAACAGTACCATCGGATGTCGCAGCGACGAGAAGATTCTTAGGATTAGCAAACTACTTGGGAAGGTTTGTGCCACATCTGACAACTGTCTTGCACCCACTCAACAGTCTGCTAAAAAAAGACCAGGTATTCCTGTGGGGACCTTCACAACAAGAGAGTTTTGATAGAACCAAACTGCTGCTTACAGAGGCCCCTGTCTTAGCAATGTTCGACCCGTTAAGAAAAACCAAAATATCAGCTGATGCATCTTCAATCGGTTTGGGAGCAGTTTTACAACAGGTAGATAATTTAGATAAACTCCGACCAGTAGCTTATATTTCACGATCCCTTTCACAGAGTGAACGCAAATACGCCCAAATCGAAAAAGAAGCCTTAGCTATCGTCTGGGCTTGCGAAAGATTTAAAGACTTCATTACAGGGCTACACGTAGAAATCCAGACCATAAACCATTGCTGGCGACACTTGCAACCAAGGATTTGAATGAACTTACACCACGATTACAACGATTAAGGATGCGACTGATGCGTTTCTCATTTAACATCGTATACACTCCGGGTAAACAACTCTATGTAGCAGATACACTATCACGACAACCATTACCACACACTGATGAGACCGATTTAGAAGAGGATCTGGCAGCTTACGTAGCATCCATTATGTCCACATTCCCTGCTACAGAAAAAAAATTGCGCGAGATAAATGAACACCAACAAGAAGACAGTATATTACAAAATATTAGGAAGTTTGTGTTAGAGGGGTGGCCGGACAAGAAAAAAATGACTCCAGAAGAGCAAAGATATTGGAACGATCGATATAGCCTTTCAATTTGTGATAGTCTTCTTATGTATGGAAATAGGATCGTCATCCCACCAAAAATTCGTCTGGATATTTTGAAAAAAATACACGAAGGCCATTTGGGAATTGTGAAATGCCGTTCAAGGGCCTTACAATCAGTTTGGTGGCCTAATTGCAACAGGGACATTGAACAATTTCTGCAGAAATGCGAAACATGTGTCCAACACCAAACACATAGACACGAACCTCTACATCCTTCTGAAATTCCTGAACGTCCGTGGCAAATCGTAGCAATGGATATATTCTCGTTGAAAGGTAAGGAATATCTTTTAGTAGCCGATACATACTCAAGATATCCAGAAATTGCACTATTGGAGAGCTTATCATCACTGTCTGTCGTAAATCACTTGAAATCAATTTTTTCCAGACATGGAGTACCGGAAACAGTACGCAGCGATAACGGCCCACAATTTGCATCAATTGATTTTAAAAGGTTCTCTCAACAATGGAACTTCAATCATATAACGTCTAGCCCTCGATTTCCCCAGAGCAATGGCTTTATAGAAGCAATGGTAAAAGCCATTAAAAGGCAGTTAAAAAAGAGTGAGAATCCGTACTTGACATTAATGGAATACCGAGCTACTCCGGTTTTAAATGATAAAAGCCCCGCCGAGTTGTTGATGGGAAGACGAATAAAAACATTAATACCAACCGCAAGAACTAACCTTCAACCCAGAGCCATAAACAACGAGACCCATTATAAAGCTGAAGAAAAGAGACAAGAAAAACAAGAATACGACTTCAATCGACATCATGGAGTTCGACATTGGGATGATTTTAAAATAGGTGAGACGGTTTGGGTTCGAGATGTGAAGCGATGGGGAACAATAACTGAACAAGGCCCCTTTCCTAGATCATACACCGTGAACACGCAGACTGGACCTCTTAGTCGAAATTCCTTTCACTTAACAAAATCACATCGAGAGTCTCCACCCTATGAACCAGGTCAACATGTACCACCCGTACAAGAAAACCACGAGAATCAAACGATAACACCTAAAATAATTGAAGTGACATCATCACCTGCTGAACCTGAAAATAACTCAACGGAAGAGAAGAACGGCCAGTCAAAAATACAACAATCAACCTACGTAACGAAAAGAGGTCGGGTCATAAAACAACCAGAACGGTGGGCATATGATGTATAAAATCTTAATTTTTTTTATATCTTTGGCATGTAACTTTAATATTTTTTTTCGTCAAATACCTAGAACCTTAAATGGATGAACTAAGTTGTTTTAAAACTATTTTTTTCATGATAATTTAAATGATTTTTTTTTAATGAAATAAAAATTTAAATTACCCTTTTAAATTAATTAAAATAATTTTAAATGAGATTAAATGTAATGAAATAAGAATTTTTTTAAGTTAAAGTTCCTCTCTAGTAATAATGAAATTTTAAAAAACTGAAAAGGGGGATGTGGTATTATATTACAATACATTTATGTAAGTACATAATACTCGTACGTACATACTATTAACGTATATATAATACCACACCAGTATACTATAGGGGGTCAGTGGGATACGAGATCTTAAGGAGATCACACCTGAATAAAGACGTTGTCATAAACCCTTGTTTCAATTAATTGTTTTATTCTATTGCTCGGACACTACAGTCTATTTTCAAGCATGTAACATGCGCATGTATCTGGACCATTTTTGCATAAGTTTGAAGACCATGGACAGTTATCGAAATGACATCCATATTTTGATGTTGTAGTATATACATTCATAAATCTTTTCAAAAAGATTACACAATTCAAAAGCTCTTCATGATGTTCTTCCAGTATATTATGATGATTTGTTTTCAGAAACTGTAGAATTTCATCAAAAATTAATAAAAAATCTATGTTAGACATAATGATTGAGTTCTCCACACACTGAGGAGATAGATTAAAGACTAAAGTTATATAATGACTGGTTTTAAGTTTTAATAATTAATAGAATTGTCTTCAATTTCATTTTCAGATTTTTTTTTTCTTATTATCAATTGTGTCAAACAGTAGTTTCTCAAATTTTTCAACTACTCCATATTGGATGTATTCTTTAAGTTGTTCGTATGTTTCATCAACATATTTTTTGGTAGCAGCGTCTTCCTGTTCTTGTGGTTCTTGAACATTTTTTAACCGTTTAAAGTGTATGTTGTAATCTCCGCTTTCTGTTTTGAGGAATCCCTCTCCAGATGGTCCAGTCAAACCTCGCTCTCCCTGTACACCTGGTGGTCCCTGCTCTCCTTGTTTTCCTCTTGGTCCTCTGGGTGGGGTTCTATTTGAGAAACGACCAAATTTATCAACACTCATCTTTTTTTTATTATTATTCGATAATATTGGCTTCTTTAAGTTCTTCAATGATTGAAATAATTTCGTTAGAGTGATTGTTGTGTCCAGCTTGTTGTGAACCAATAAGAAGTCTCAATCGATCTATTAGTTCATTGGGATTATCCCAAAATATATAGTCTTTTTTCAAATTTGATAATTGCATTATTCCACTTCCTGAAGGTATTTGTAGTGTTGAAGATGATGGCGATGGAGTATTAGAAGTATTTGTTCTTAATCCGAATAATTTACTAATAATTTTTTTATACTTATAACCTCTATTGCCGTGTACTTGTCTCTGTGAATTATGATCAATTCTATGAGCATTAGTGTCATGTAATATAGTCCTGTAGTTTTTTAAATCTTCATTGGTGTAAACTTGTTTATCAGGGTTTTTCTTAAATATAAGCTCATATAACCCATTTGTTCCTTCGAAGGTTTTATTTTTAATTTCTATATCTTTACCGATAAGGTTTAACTCACTATTACCGATGTACATTTTTCCATCTTTTGAATGTACACCATAGGTTTTATCAAGGGTGTTGGAATTATTTAGAAATAAATCTATATATTTTTTAGGTGTGTCATGAAATTGTTCTTGTGACAAGCGTTCTGCAAAGCTACTACTACTATGGCTTGACTTGTTCTTTGTTCTTTTTGGAGTAGTATTACTATCGACGGAAAAAATTGGTGAATCATCATCATCATCATCAATAGAAGTTTTGGGGGTGGTGAATTCTTCATGAAAATGTTTCTTCTTATCATAATCATTATTTTCTTGTGATTGAGGATGTTCAAAATTGAGTTTTATTTTCTTTAAAGGACCATTTATAAGGTTATGTTGATCTTGTTTGATATTTGATTTTTTTACTAATTCGTTTAGTGGTTTCGTAAGAGGTTTAAGAGTTTCTTAAATTTGAGTTTCGTAAGCTTCCCTACCGATCTTAAGAGCTTTGTATTTCTTTCGTAGAGCATCTGTAGTTTTAATTAATTCCTTTGTTGGTTTTACATCTATATTCATCATAATGTAAACATTTATTTCTTCCTACAGAGGCAAGTGGTTAAAAGTTTCGAAGTTGTTGAAAGAATCGTTCAAAAAGTTTTAAACTGAATTTGATATTGAGATTACTGGTATTAACTGAAGAATACTGGGTCTCAATCTGGGTGGAACTGCTTTTTACTGCTACTATCTGCTCGCTGTACTGCTCTGTACTGTTCTCATAGAACATTTCTATACATATGGTATTAAATCAAAAGTGTTATTTGTTTTATAACTTAAGAAAACAGTCAAAGCCTTTTCTATAACGACCTTCATTCAAAGGACTATCCTTGTCAATTACCACAAATCCGTAATTTGTCTTCCAACATTCTGCACAAACTATTCTGAATGTATTAAATGTCATATATGAATTAACATGATCATTATATATATGTTTTAGATTCATATCATCCTGTTTGAAGATGATTAGTAAATTCGCATTGTCTCGAATTAAGTGTTTGGGTATTCTTGTATAAGTTTGGCATAAGTAAAAACTATCAATATGATGATGCCATCCCATACTGAAGTAAACTGGAACTGTGTCTTGTTTTTCACAGGCAATATCGTCAAAAATAAATATAGAATTTGGTTTAGCCTCTTCGGGTGAAATAACATCACTGTTATTGGCAAAAGTGAAGAAACCCATATTTTTAATAGGTTTTATGGCTTTTCGTAAAAACTCATACTTTGGCTGATGTAAGGATTTAGAATATATATAGATATTTTCAAATTTTAATCCATTTGGATGTTGTAACAAACTCATCATGACATTTGTTTTTCCGCAATTTGAGGGACCAGTAATTAACCCTCTTATACTATGAGGGAATAGTTTTCCATGTTTTTTTCTTTCAATATTGTTAGCCAGTTCCATATTTATTACTGGTAACTGGCATTGTTGTTTAACGAAACGCATAGTTATTAAAACTAAATGATTTCCTATAAATGACAAGTTTATATTTTAAAAGTGTCATATGACAATCCAACCATTCTTACGCTAAGATAATCATTTAAAATGATTGATTATTCCAAAAAATCTATCAGTCGATCAAACATTGTGAAAGGAAAAGGTTTATTAAATACTTTAATAAACAAACTACCTCTTGAACTACATTTACCTGGTTATCAATACTGTGGACCTGGAACAAAACTCCGACAACGTCTAGCTCGAGGGGATCCGGGAATTAATTTGCTTGATCAAGCGTGCAAGGAACACGATATATCTTATTCTAAATTTAAAAATACATCTGATCGACACATTGCCGATAGGATTTTAACTGAAAAAGCTTGGCAACGAGTTCAATCCGGAGACGGTAGTATAGGTGAAAAGGTAAACGCACTATTGGTTACCAATCTTTTGAAGGCAAAAACAAAATTCGGTATGGGTTGTTCTAAGAATAAAGACAAAAAGCCTAAGAAAAAAGCGAAAAATAAAAAAAAAACGACAATAAGTCAAATTTAGGTAAAAATGCTAAGCAACTCTCATTTAGAAAAATAATAACAGTTATTGGAAATAATATTAAACGTAAAAGACCCTTCAATCTGGAAAAGGCAATCCAAATAGCCATATCATCTGCTAAGAAAACAGTAAGAAAAAACAGTAATAACATTAAGACACCCAGAGTTATTTCTGTACCGAAAATTGGTGGTGTAATTCCATTTCTTGTACCGTTGTTTGCTGGACTTTCAGCTCTTGGAGCTTTAACGGGAGGTGCTGCAGGCGTAGCAAAAGCTGTCAACGATATTAGCATTGCTAAAAAAGATTTAGAGGAGAAAAAGCGTCATAATCAACAAATGGAATCCATTGCAGTAGGTCAGGGCTTATACCTTAAACCTTATAGAAAAGGGTTTGGACTTTATTTAAATCCACAGCCAAAAAACTTCTAAGTTCGCTACCCAATCGTGCATTAAATGAAATAGATTTGAGAAATTTTGCAAGGAAATTCATTCCGAATTTTCGAGGAGTTTTCATGAGAGATAATTTACCAAAAACTAAACCTTTGAAAAACGAGTGTGGAATTGTAAATCTAGACTCATCAATTGGCCCTGGAACACACTGGGTAGCGTATTATAAAAAAGGCAACCAAATTGAATATTTTGATAGTTTTGGAAATCTTCAACCTCCTATTGAAGTTATTAATTATTTGGGTGAAAAAATTAATTATAATTATACAAAATACCAAGATTATGACTCTTTTAACTGTGGTCATTTATGTTTAAGATTTTTATATGAATGTTATTTTCAATAAATAAAGTGTTTTATATACATTGGCTTTCATTGTGTTTTTCATCATCATCATGGCAATGACACTTACACTGAGCGGGAGAACTTCCCTTCTATCAGCTGAATATTTTCCACCGCTGAACTTGGATAAAGACTATGTTTGTGGATTGATTGATTTTCACACGTACAACTCTATACCGAATGTTGATGCGAATAATAATTTGTTTCATGTGGGCGAATATGAAATTGAAATCCCAATAGGATCGTATGAAATTGATGCTATTGCAGAATATATATCCGAAGAATTATTATTGCGAAAATCCTCCATTATTATTGCAATAGAAGCAAATAATAACACAATGGAATGTCAAATCCAATGCAACGAGAACATATATTTCAATTAGAACAGAACCATAGGAAAATTATTGGGTTTCAGTAAACGTGTTAGACCCAGAAACAGGGTCAGGGTATAAAATCATTGAAGTTCCAAAAAATGTCATCTATCTACCTGTGAATGTCAAACGAGTAAGTACTATAACATTAAAACTAGTGGACCAGAACGGAGACTTAATAAATTTTAGAGGAGAAAGAATAACTGTTCGATTACATTTAACCCCAATATTAGAATAATGATAATCTACAATAATTATTTAACAGATATCAAAGGTAACCATTTAACTAGTTCTTCCGGAACATCAACACTGTCAACAAGTTATCACCTGAAAATAAAGCCTATCTTCTGTCACTGGGATTCAAATTAAAATAAATTTACAATATGAACGATATATTAAATATTACTCAAGGACCCATTTTTGATAATAGCATATCTAAGTTTGAGTACCATTGTTACTCACCATTTCTTCAGTCCTTCAATCCGAGTGATGAAATACGTATTCCCATACAACAACAAGACTTATGTATATTACCTAGTGAAAGCTATATTTATATAGAAGGGAGTCTAACAAAAGCAGATGGAACTGTTTCAACAGGAAAATTAACTAATAATGCAATGGCTTTTCTTTTTGAACAAATACAATATGAACTGAATGGAGTAAACATTGACAACAATAAAAATGTGGGAATAACATCGACCTTAAAAAATTATATTTCTTTAAACGAAAATGAAAGTAAGAGCTTGGAAAATGGATCATGGACTGGGGGTAGCAGCAGCAGTTTTTCTCTTGCATTGGGTACTTTTAATTTTTGTATAAAATTAAAATATCTGTTAGGATTTTCTGAAGATTATAAAAAGATCATAACAAATGCAAGACATGAATTGATTTTAATTCGTACTCGATCTAATGAGAATGCTTATTTTTCTAAAGACAACGAAGAATTAAAACTTTCGATTTTTAAACTACAGTGGAGAGTACCACACATTACCTTATCTGATTCGAATAAACTTACATTATTGAAACAAATACAATCAAATCCAATTCAAATTCATTTTCGAAATTGGGAAATGTACGAATATCCAACATAACCAACCACCACTGATCATGTATGGACAGTTAAAACTTCAAGTCAGCTTGAGAAACCAAGATATATTATCATTGCTCTACAAACTGATAGAAAAAATCAACGAAATAAAGATGCTAGCATATTTGATCATTGTGATGTGAGCAATGTAAAAGTACATTTAAATTCCGAATCTTACCCTCGCGAAGATTTAAATGTTAAATATAAACTGGATCGATATGCTATTCTCTATGAAATGTATAATAAATTTCAACAATCGTATTATCAACAACAATCAAATCCACTTTTATCGCGACAAGAGTTTAAAGATATCGCCCCAATTCTGGTTATTGATTGTTCTCATCAAAATGAGTCAATCAAAACGGGTCCTGTGGATGTAAAAATTGAACTTAAAACATTAACTTCGATTCCTGCTTCAACAACTATGTATTGTTTAATACTTCATGATCGCATAATCGAGTACAATCCATTGACTGGAGAAGTTAACAAACTTATTTAAATTGGTGTCATAATCTATATTTTTTCAGTAGAAAAAGTGCATTTGCTTAGAACAGATCTAAACATGGATACCTGTTTTGTAGACTTTCAAGGTTTTAGAGGAATGAACAATGAGTTTATCTTAAAGGAAATGGCTGTGCTTTTTAATGGATATCACCAACATTTCATACTTACTCCACCATTTCACTCTAACTTTCTTCCGTCACCCCTCAAAAGACAAGCTCATTGGTTGCGTGAGTATCATCATGGTTTTACCTGGGATGGAGGAGATACAGATTTTTGCAAAGATAAGTCATATCTTCGAAAAAAAATTAAAAATGTTGTTTACGTGAAGGGTAGAGAAAAGAAACATTGGCTACAAAAACTTATTAATAACGAAAATGTTGAAGTCATTAACCTTGAAGATCTTAACTATAAGTGTCCTAATTTAAAAGAACTAAAAAGAATTTATCCAGATATAACTTTGAAATGTTGGTATCATGGAAAAATATGTGCACTCCAGAATGTTTATCTTTTGAGCAGATACATTAAAGAAGCTAAAAATTGTAATTAATATTTTCAAATAAAACAAAAAAAAACTTTTGCTTAAAATTTTAAATTATTTTTTTTTATTTTAATATTTGCATAAAGTGTGACTTTTTATTACTATAATGATTATTATGATGATGATGATGATGATGGTGGGTTGGGTTTATTTCTTTTATATCCGTACGGCAGAGAACTGTGATCGTCGAAAAATTGACGTTTTTCAGCTCTTGGTTTATATGTCTTGACTTCTTCTACAGTAACTACCTGATGTTCTATGGTACGTCGTATATTGTTAGACTTTATGAGAATACTTTCTTCAGAATCTTCTTGTATAGAAGAATTTAAAACCGATTCTTTTATTGAATCGAAATTAATTTTTTGGGAAGATTCATAATTGAGGAAGATACCCTTCACTTTACAGACAGTGTGTTCTTTTTTATCCTTTGTGCTGTATACTTTGTAAGAATAATTTTTTGGTCCACCACTTACAAATTCGGTAATGTAACTTCCTTGACCATAGCAATCCAGTTCGTTTGTCATATCACCGATAAAGTCTCCAGTAGGTGGATCGAATTCTCCTTGACGACAAACATAAATAACGGAATCAGTGTCGTAGTACAAAACTCTTTCCTGAAGTTTTTCTAAGTAGCTATATAATTTCAGGCGAGCTTGAGTTGTGGTATATGCGGCAATAGAAACATTAACAGTTGATAGAGTTTCAACGGCTTCTTCTTTCATTTCGAAGCTCATCACAATATTGTTTTCATTAATTGGTAGAATTTGTGAAACTTCTATAGATGGATGAGTAAGCAAATCAAACAAATCTGAAGGATTATTAATAATACAGGTTTTTTGTTTATTTTCTCTTTGTCCAAATTTACCCCAAAAAGAATTTAAAATCAGCTTGGCAAGTGATCTCTTGCCAGGATTATCTGTTATTTCGGAGTATTCCAACTTGATTTTTTCCTTCTCGAGAAAATCCGTAATATATTTGTTTTTATCCTCTTCAGATAAACATATATTTGGCCACCCTGAAGCTTCTTGCTTTATTTTAAGGTATTTATTCATCATTGAGGTAAACAATCCTTCAGAACCTATAGTAGGGTTATATTGGATTACTTCGTATTCCCAAATTTCCATTATAGATAGTAGCTTATAACCCATTTCAATAGCTTTTACTACTTAGTCAATCACCCATGTTCCTAACAAGGCCCTCTGATCATCAGAATGGGTACAAACTCTTTCCTTAGTTTTTTCACTGCTACAGGTTCTACACAATGAAAACATTAGTTTATTGTTCTGTTTTTGGGGTAAGACAGGGTGAAATAAGTTTTCTGGTGGCAGAATTTTACATTTAATGAGCCCATTGATGCCATCAAGTTGCATATTAGAGCAAATATCATCATTACTTGTATGAACTTTTGGATGTCCAACGGGAAACTTCCCATTTTTACATACCCAGGGATATAGTGAACATACATCAATGTATTTTATTTGCTCACCTTCCTTACACTTGTAGTAATTAAATGTATTCCCAGTTCTTCCTCCAAAGAAACCATCTCGTGGATTTAACGGGGCATTCTGTACTAGTGGGTGATTGTTTAAGAAATGTAACTCTTCATCTTTTAGAAAACTTAGTTGGGTCTCAAATTCACAACTCCACTTTTCGATCACTTCATAATTAAACGATCTCAAACGTGCTGTTTTGGCCATCGTTCTCTCGTATCTGTAATTCAACGTATCGTGTTGTTCTTTATCAGAAATACTCCATCGCCATCATCTTCAACACTACAAATACCTTCAGGAAGTGGAATAATGCAATTATCAAATTTGAAAAAAGACTATATATTTTGGGATAATCCCAATGAACTAATAGATCGATTGAGACTTCTTATTGGTTCACAACAAGCTGGACACAACAATCACTCTAACGAAATTATTTCAATCATTGAAGAACTTAAAGAAGCCAATATTATCGAATAATAATAAAAAAAAGATGAGTGTTGATAAATTTGGTCGTTTCTCAAATAGAACCCCACCCAGAGGACCAAGAGGAAAACAAGGAGAGCAGGGACCACCAGGTGTACAGGGAGAGCGAGGTTTGACTGGACCATCTGGAGAGGGATTCCTCAAAACAGAAAGCGGAGATTACAACATACACTTTAAACGGTTAAAAAATGTTCAAGAACCACAAGAACAGGAAGACGCTGCTACCAAAAAATATGTTGATGAAACATACGAACAACTTAAAGAATACATCCAATATGGAGTAGTTGAAAAATTTGAGAAACTACTGTTTGACACAATTGATAATAAGAAAAAAAAATCTGAAAATGAAATTGAAGACAATTCTATTAATTATTAAAACTTAAAACCAGTCATTATATAACTTTAGTCTTTAATCTATCTCCTCAGTGTGTGGAGAACTCAATCATTATGTCTAACATAGATTTTTTTATTAATTTTTGATGAAATTCTACAGTTTCTGAAAACAAATCATCATAATATACTGGAAGAACATCATGAAGAGCTTTTGAATTGTGTAATCTTTTTGAAAAGACTTATGAATGTATCTACTACAACATCAAAACATGGATGTCATTTCGATAACTGTCCATGGTCTTCAAACTTATGCAAAAATGGTCCAGATACATGCGTATGTTACATGCTTGAAAATAGACTGTTAAAAATAAAAAAACTGATGTCTTTGTATAAAAAAGATTGAAATAGTATGACTTAAACTTGTAGTTATTATATAGAAATATTTTTAATTAATAAAATGCATGAACAAATACTTTGTTTTTATCATTCAATAAAAAGATGAGTCAGAGAAACGTTGTTGTTGAAGAACTACATAAGCCTGCTCGAAGGAATTTTCCAAAAAGACGAGTAATTATTAAGGGTCTAGATGATTTATGGCAAGCCGACCTAGTCGAGATGGTTGTGTATTCACCCGAAAACGAAAATTATCGATATCTTCTCACAGTTATTGATACATTTTCTAAATTTGCTTGGACGGCTCCTATTAAAAATAAAACAGGAACGAGTGTCACTCAGGCTATGGAAGATATATTTAATAAAGGTCGTCACCCAAAAAATTTACAAACAGATGATGGAAAAGAATTTTTCAATGCATCGTTTCAAAAACTTATGAAAAAGTTTTAAATCAATCATTACTCTACATTTAGTGTTCTCAAAGCTTCCATTGTTGAACGATTTAATCGTACCTTGAAAACTTGGATGTGGAAAGAATTTAGTTTAAATGGTTCATATCGTTGGATTGATATTATAGAACAACTAACAAAAACGTACAATAATTCCAAACATCGTACGATAAATATGAAACCATCTGAAGTCAATGCTGCAAATGAAAAAATATTACTCTCCAAGATCTATAATCACATCAAAATACATATTACTCCAAAGTTTAAAACCGGGGATTTTGTCAGAATTAGTAAATACAAACATGTTTTCGATAAAGGATACACACCGAATTGGACCACATAAATCTTTAAGATAGCCAAAGTGCAACGCTCAAATCCAATAACGTACCTATTGGAAGATCACCAAGGACATCCCATTAAAGGAGGGTTTTATGAGCTTGAACTACAGAAAACTAAGTTCCCCGATACATATCTAGTCGAGGAAGTGCTTCAAAGGAAAAAAGATCGATTATTTGTTAAATGGCTCGGGTTTTCAGACGATCACAACTCTTGGATTCCTATACCTAAAATTAATAAATAAGACACATCTTTTTGTAATTTTTTTTTTTTTAATAAAAATCTTTATTGATATATACACTTATACATTTTTTTTCTTAAGAGATATTCATATGGTATGATTGTTTTAATGATTTGAAATTCAGTAATTCGACATCAGATTTGTATGCGAGATCCTCCTTCATAAAGACCTCAACTTCTCCATTACTTAATACTCTCTCAGTTTCATATTCATGATACTCATAACATTTAATGCTTAGAGTGCGCAAATTATAATTGCTATCATACGAACATCGAACAGTTAGTGCCTTAACTTCATCAAACTCAAGCTTGAAATGTCTATAAAAAACATCCTTACTTTGTATAATTCCTGATATTTCAGTTTCTTTTTTAATTAAGTCTTGCCTAAAACTCTCGATTGCTTCCTCTACGGTTACTATTTTTTTCTCCTCCAAAATTGTATTTACCACCGTTCTTGCTGTTGTTGAAGTCACTGTTGCATCATTTTGAAATGATGTTGTATCGGTTGTTGTTGTTGTGGTATTAAGAGAATTTTTACCATTTGTAAAGGTTAACAAACGAAACGATAAACCTATCTGCACAGTATCATTATTAGGTAAACTCAATGAAAAAGAGAGATTGTCAGTTATGTTTGCTTGTTGCAAATTTATATCCACAGGTAATGGCAAAGTAGCAATTAATGAAGGACAAATTAAAAGCAGACATAAGACTGATGAGTAAAACAACATTTTAAAAAAAAAAAAAGATGTTTGCTATCCAAAGGTTTGTCATAAACTAATAAACATTACACTCAAATTTTAAATTTTATATAATTTTTATTCTATCTATATTCATCTCTCTCTCTCTCACATCTTTTATTCTTATCTCATCTTGTATATATTAAAATACATTCGATTGAAATGATGTGTCATGAACTCGTTCAACTGTCTCTATTTCTATGTGATGACTGTCTTTTTTCTTTTTAAGTTTTTGAGGTTCATTAAGTAATTCAGCCTCACCAAATGGACAAAGCGATGGATATTCACCCTCTTTTCTCTTTACAGCATTCGAATGAGGTGTGATCGTTCCGCTCAATGTTAACTCCCCTCCTATAATATAATTTTATGTTTTATTCATTTCATTTTACTTTTCTTTTTTTTTTTTTTTTTTTTTTTATGAAAAGTAATATTCTCACCTAAAAGTTTAAACCGTACATGTTGCATAGATTGAAACTGCAACTTAAAACTCAGAATAGGCGATACGGTCTCACCATTTCTAATATGAAACAAAACGCATTCGCTTCCATATTCTGGCTGTAGCATCAATTTTAATGTGTCAGTATAGAATATTACATCCGTAAATTTTATGTCCAACCATCCAGATTCACAGATACAAAATGTTTCTCCTTCCCTTAATCTTTCACACCAAAACATATTGTTTTTTCTACTTCCCCAATTAATGTTCTCTATATCAGAGCTGTTCTAAAAATAAACACTTAAGCCAAACGTTCAACCTTTTTTTTTTAATGATTACCGCAATCATTGCTAGAATATAAATTTTTTTCTCACATATGTATGTAGGCATATAAACCCATTAAACAAAATACAAAACACAAATTACAATGAATCATAAAAAACATATTGTGATAACGCCATTACACATTTCTATAACTCACACTGGCACGCGCTCCTAACCGCAAAACATCAATACTGATAAGACATTGAAATTCTTATATTCTTATCATTTCTGAAAATTTCAAACTACAACCGCTTTTGAATAATTATTATTATTACTATCATTTTATACAAGCGCCACCCGGCCGCACGCGTCACATGCCGCCAAACAAACTTCAAACAATTACTCGCCGCCAACATAACACTAAATCCTTATCGTCTCACCACAACTCATTGCCGTTACCGCAAAATTAACCACTTATCACCTATCTCACTCAAACATAGTGCTATCTCTTTCTGGCTCGGAATTCCCAGACCATAGTGCCCCCATTCCTATTAGATGACACAGTTATATTATCTTTTTTAATAAAAAAAAAGCTTAAAATCAGCCAACTGATAAAGAACACATTTCTAGTCATAAATACTATTTTCCCAGACCCATTTTTAATCTTTATCATTCTTACTTACGATAAAAAAACAATGGAATAATAACGCTCGAATTAAAAAAAAACCTATATTCAACCAACTGATATGATATGGATTTCTCAAAGTATCACATTCCCAACCATAAATATTACTTAGCCCTAACATGATTATTAGTTTTTATCATTCTCATAATTAAAAAAAAACCTAAATTCAACCAACTAACATGATATGGATTTAAGTATCACATTCCTAACCGTAAAAATTTATATACTTACAAACATTTTTAATAACAACAGCCTAAAATCATCCAACTGATAAAGTAACACATTCCTAGTCATAAATACTATTTTCCCTGGCCCATTTTTAATATTTATCATTCTTACTCACGATAAAAAAACAATGGAATAATAACGATCGAAATAAAAGAAACCTAAATTCAACCAACTGATATGATATGGATTTCTTAAAGTTTCACATGTCTAACCATAAATTCGAATTATAGATGACACAGTTATTAGTCTTTATCATTCTCACGGTTAAAATAAAAAAAAAAACTTAAATTCAACCGACTAATCAGATAGTGTCCGAAAGAATAAAAACCACCAATTAAACAACTGATATATGTGTTCCTTGGTGTTTTTCCTCATAGATATCAAAAAATTGTTCCTTATATGGAAAACCATATATACATTTAGGGGGTTTAAGTTTATGTTTAAATGAAAAAAAAATTATAAAAAGACCTACAAATTTTGTATTCTTTCAAAACAAAATTCAAAGTTCTAGACGACGCATTATTACAATGGCTTTTCCAATAATAAAAACCTATTTACTAGAAGAATTTGGCAAAAATTGTTGGGAGTACCAGCCGCTACAGGAGTACATTTGGAACCAGATGGTTGACAGCAACACCTTGGAACATCAGATAGCAATTGCTAAGCTGGTGGATGGCTTATACCATCAAGCCATTTCATGGGGGTTTGGTCTAAAACCTCCTCCTGCTCTAATTATTAAACTATCAAACATTACATTAAGTTAAATTTAAATTGTCTAAAATAAAATTTAAAAAAATATATATATATTTCATCATTATTCCTGTTTCATTTATATAAAGTTATCATCATCAAACTCAAGCCTAAAATGTATATAAAAAACTTCTTTATTTTGATTAATTCCAGATATTTTACTTTCTTTTCTAATTAAGTCTTGCCTAAAACTCACGATTGCCTCCTATACGGTTACTGTTTTCTCATCGAAAATTTTGTTTATAGATTTTGTTGTTGTTATTGTTGATGTTGTTGTTGTTGTGGTTGTTGTCTCACCCTCTGTGAAGGTAGAAATCTAAATGAGTCTGAGAATCCTTATTCTAAAAACTCTCCTTGCTTGCTATTTACCAGCGCCGCCGCCACGCATCGCACCCGCCCCGCATCCACAACGACCTAATCAGTTCATTGTGCCAACCACGGCAACGTGGTCTAGCCTCGTCAATGATGTGTGCGTCATCCAAGATATGGAGTATACATTTCTACAATTTAAAACAAAAAAAAAATTCTTAAGACCCATAGTATATGATTCATACTACATAAAAAACATTATTATTTCTTAGCTATTTAAACAACATGACGATTACCCAGTCTGGCAGTCTGTCAATCTATCAGTCTGCCAGTCCGCCGACTGTTGCCGTGGCCTAGACCCGACAATGATGTGTGCGTCATCCAAGATATGGAGTATACATTTCTACAATTAAAAAAAAAAAAAATATATATAAATAATTCTTAAGCCCCAAGTATATGATTCATACTACATAAAAACATTATTATCTCTTAGATCTTTAAATAACATGGCGATTACCATGAAATCACTTCTCAAGCAACATCATGCGATACTACTTTATTAGCAAGACCATACGACCAGTATATAGGCTATGCCGGTGATCCAGAACCCGCCTATTTATACTACTAGTATGTAATCATACAAAAACTGAATACAAATGTATCATTTAATTCGAAACTCACGTTTTTAGTTAATTTTTACTTGCGATTCTAGGTATTATAAGGCAAGTTATGCATTCGTAAAAAAAATTCTAACAATCAAACATGACATTACATATTTTTTTCCGTGGGTAGGTCTAAAACCTTCAAAAATCTCTATGAGGACCGAAAAACGCGTGCTCATAGGAGTGTGAGATTCTTACTGCACTAAAAACACCTCCTCCTCCCGATTGCAACTACATTAAAATTTATCTAGCAATTTGTTTTTAACGCATTTAATTAACGTGTTGCAGGTAACTACGGTGATAGTTCCTGCTTATATAGATCGGAAGGCTTTGTCCTTCGCAGCGTACTAAATTTGCCTCATCGATAATTTCGATTATAGTACTATTGCAGTGTTGTAATAGCCGTTTTCTATCATTTCGGGCAAAATTTTTTATTTCATCGCGAACCGTGGGAATCCCGAGATATCTGTAGAGATATTCTTTTCTAATGTACCAAGGTGCGCTTACAAATGATCTTAGGATTTTATTATCAAATGTTTGTAAGGTATTTAAATTAGAATCTCGCGTACAACCCCAGAGTTGTATACCGCAAGTCCAGACAGGCACCTGCCTGTACAAAATTAGCTTGTTTTCGATACTGAGCTTAGAGTGTTTCCCGAGCAACCAGTACATATCTCTGAGTTTATTATTAAACTCTTCGCATTTCTTTTTACATGCGGTTTCCATTTAATTTCGCGTCTAGAGTCATTCCGAGATATTTTGCGGAACGGAACTTGAACCGTATTAACAAATACCGGTAATCGATTAATTTTCTTATACGTAAAATCTACATGGACTGATTTTACTTCGTTGAGCGATATCCGCCATGTTTTTGTCCAATCATTGACATTATTCAGAGCTTTTTGTAATTTTGTCGTAGATTCATTTATCGTTTGGCCCACTGCTAGTATTGCAGTGTCGTCAGCAAACGTGGCTACGATAGTGTCTTCTGTTTGAGGTATATTACGTGTAAATAATAGGTACAATATTGGACCTTAAACACTTCCCTGTGGTACCCCACCCACTATTTCTTTGAGATACGAGTAATAGTTTCCATGTCTTACTCTAAAAAGTCAATATTCTAGATATGCTTTTAGAAGCGTATAAAGTGCTTTAGGCAGAATTTGTCTTAATTTAAAATTTAGGCCTTCTTGCCACACCTTATTATTAAAACCGCCGAACAAATTTTCTTTTCTTCAAGAGTTTTCTCAATGACGTCAGTGATCCTATGCACTTGGTCAATTGTCGGTCGAATGCTTGCTTCTAAATCCGAACTGATGTTCAGGTATTAGGCGCTTTTCTTCTAATATTAGCTGCGGGCGCAGAAGTAATATTCTTTTAAAGACCTTAGATATTACTGGCAGAAACGAAATAGGTCTATAAAATTTCTTATCATGTGATCAGGAAAACCTGGTTTGAGAATCATTATAACTTCCGCAACCTTCTATTGTCTCGGAACGTACTTTAGCTTTAGAGTGGCATTTATTATAGAAAAAGATTAATTAACCCTTTGCGAGGAAGCATTTTGAGAACATCGGCCGTAATTAGGTCATATCCCGGAGCTTTCTTATACTTAAGCTTTCTTATTTCTCTACTTAATTCGTCAAGTGTAACATTTCTTGTAATGTAATTTTCTCTTGAGATAGAACTTATATTTAAGTTTTCGTTGAGTACTTGCCCATCAAAATTTTTAAATGTGTTCTCCAGGTAATCCGAGAAAACCTTCGCTTTCTCTTTGTCGCTTTTTGCCCATTCGTTTTGATCATTTTTAATCGGAGGCGCTAGGAGCTTTGGTTTCTTCGTTACTTTAACAGCTTTCCAGAGTGAGTAGTTGGATTCTTTTCCTGCTGTCAAGCTTTCAAGATAATTTCCAACTTCAGAATTTTTGAATTCTACTATCGTTTTTTTCAGTAAATTAAACAAGCGAAGCGATTTAAATTTACCTTGTGTTGAGGAGCTCGAGTTTGCTGCCATTTCTTACGTGCTTTTCGTTTCTCTTTTACTAAATCTTTTATTTCCTGCTGATATTTTAGGTTTCTAAAGCGCGGTATTTCTCTTTGGTATGGGGTGTTTTTCCATGCGGCTTGTTGTTCGATATTGACGAAGTTATCTACTGCGTTTTCAAGTTCGAGAGGAATTTGTACTGAAACCGTTAATTCAACGTTATCCTCTATATCTTTCTTAAAACCTTTCCAGTTGGTTTTCCCATTGGTTAGCGTGGGTGGTTTTTCATTTTTAACAAGATTTTCGCTCATAGTGAGAGTAACGGCAGAATGATCTGAGAAAAGATCAAAGCTTTCTGTTATGCTAATTTTATTTGAGGGTATTCCTTTGACCACAAAAAAATCAATAAGGCCAGGTATTTTCGATGGATCCGTCGGCCAGTAAGTCGGGTTGCCAGTCGAATGAAAATCGCAATTATATTCAATTACCGTTTCGTAGAGCATTCGACCTTTTTGAGAAATAACTCTAGATCCCAAAAAGCTGTGCTTCGCATTAAAGTCCCCACCAAGAATAAAATTTTGTTTAAGTAACTTTAGCACGTTCATAAATTCATTCTTTTCAATTTTAGATCGTGGAGGACAGTATATGGAAGATACGTTTAGAACAACATTCTGAGTTCTAACCTGTACACCGATTAATTGCATTGATTCAGCCTCCATTTCTGGGCCTATCGTGTGTTCGATGCCTTCTTTTATAAATAAAGATGACCCACCTCTTGCTTTGTTCAAATGGAAAGTTTTCGTGAAAGATCCTGAAAGTTGTCGTCTCCTGTCGCGAAAACTAAACGAAGAGAATGTGGAATGGCACACTTATGAAAATATCATGTCCACAAGACGATATTATTGACGATCTAAAGAGGAACTATAAGGTCTTAGATGCTGTGAACATCGTCAAAAAAGAAACACAAAAAAAAGATGGCGAAACAAATGTGGTACAGCGTGGTCTTCCACTATTTATTCTTACTTTTGATAAGGCAGAGAAAATAGACGATATTTACAAAATTAAAACAATCCTCAATATTGTTGTTAAATACGAAGCTTTAAGAAAGAGTTCAAGACTGATTCCGCAGTGTAAACGTTGTCAAGAATTCAATCAAACGCAAACTTATTGCAATAAAGAACCTAGGTTTGTAAAGTGCGCCGGAAATCATCTTACTATAGACTGCATCTCAGATAGCAAAAGTGCAGCAACGTGCATAAATTGTAATAAAAGTCATCCGACCAACTATAGAGGCTGTGAAGTAGCAAAAGAATTACAAAAACGGCGATCAAAATCTACGCAGTCACAAAGAAAACCCCCAATCCAAGTAGAAAAGCAAGTTCTTAAGACCTCTAAGAGGTTAAATGCACAAATACCCAAAGCAAAAGATCAATCAACACAACCAGAGCAAACTCCAAAGATAGGTGGTGTAAACAACTATGCCCAAATAACGGCTAAGAACATACCTTTACAAAAAGATACTGCTAGTGATCCACTCACGAACGTCTTAAACATAATCCTTTCGAAAATTGAGGAGCAATGTGGTACAAATAAACTTATATTTGATATGCTAACTAAACTCGAAAACAGTTTTCGGCCAAAACGCCCTACAAAAAGAAAAACATGATTATGAAATGATTACAAGGATTTAGAAGCTGAGGTAAATTTACACTCAGAACAGTTACAATCATCGAAATCAAGCAAGGTGATTTGGAAATGAGAGCTTTGCGTAAGTACTGATTTCAAGATTTTTTAGGATATAAGTAGAAATATCTTGGATTTGCTACATTCGACAAGCTGTCATTTACAAAGTACTTGCTTGATCTCGATGATTTAAGCTGTTATGAGTTTTAATTTATGTCAGCTTGTAAATTCCTGAAAGCGTATTCAATTCGAACAAATATTTCAAAAAATTTGGATCTGAAAGTAATTTTTCATTTTTTTTTAAACACGAAAAAACTAATTTTAGATAGCAATTTTTCGAAATAATTTTTTGATTACAAAATGATTACAAGGATTTAGACGCTGAGGTAAATTTACACTCAGAACAGTTACAATCATCGAAATTAAGCAAGTAGTTTGGAAATGAGAGCCTTGCGTAGGTACTGATTTCAAGATTTTTCTTGATATAAGTAGAAATTTCTTGGGTTTGCTACATTGGACAAGCAGTCATTTCCAAAGTGCTTGCTTGATCTCGATTATTTAAACTGCTGTGAGTTTTAATTTATATCAGCTTGTAAATTCTTGAAAGCGTTTTCAATTCGAGCAAATATTTTAAAAAATTTGGATCTGAAAGTAATTTTGTAATTTTTCATTTTTTTTAAAACACGAAAAAACTACTTTTAGATAGCAATTTTTCTAAATAATTGTTTGATCATAAAATGATTACAAGGATTAAGAAGCTGAGGTAAATTTACACTCAGTAGTTTGGAAATGAGAGCTTTGCGTAAGTACTAATTTCAAGATTTTTTTTTGGATATAAGTAGAAATTTCTTGGTTTTGCTCTTTTGGACAAGCTATCATTTACAAAGTACTTGCTTGATCTCGATTATAAACTGCTGTGAGTTTTAATTTATGTCAGCTTGTAAATTCTTGAAAGCGTTTTCAATTCGAGCAAATATTTCAAAAAATTTGGATCTGAAAGTAATTTTGTAATTTTTCATTTTTTTTTAAAACACGAAAAAACTACTTTTAGATAGCAATTTTTCTAAATAATTGTTTGATTATAAAATGATTACAAGGGTTAAGAAGCTGAGGTAAATTTACACTCAGAACAGTTACAATCATCGAAATCAAGCAAGGTGATTTGGAAATGAGAGCTTTGCGTAAGTACTGATTTCAAGATTTTTCTTGATATAAGTAGAAATATCTTGGATTTGCTACATTGGACAAGCTGTCATTTCCAAAGTACTTTCTTGATCTCGGTGATTTAAACTGTTGTGAGTTTTAATTTATGTCAGCTTGTAAATTCTTGAAAGCGTTTTCAATTCGAGCAAATATTTAAAAAAAATGTATCTGAAAGTAATTTTGTAATTTTTAATTTTTTTTAAAACACGAAAAAACTACTTTTAGATAGCAATTTTTCAAAATAATTGTTTGATTATAAAATGATTACAAGGATTTAGAAGCTGAGGTAAATTTACACTCAGTAGTTTGGAAATGAGAGCTTTGCGTAAGTACTGATTTCAAGATTTTTTTAGATATAAGTAGAAATTTCTTGGATTTGCTACTTTGGACAAGCTGTCATTTACAAAGTACTTGCTTGATCTCGATGATTTAAGCTGTTGTGAGTTTTAATTTATGTCAGCTTGTAAATTCTTGAAAGCGTTTTCAATTCGAACAAATATTTCAAAAAAATTGGATCTGAAAGTAATTTTGTAATTTTTCATTTATTTTAAAACACGAAAAAACTACTTTTAGATAGCAATTTTTCGAAATAATTGTTTGATTATAAAATGGTTACAATGATTTAGAACCTGAGGTAAATTTACACTCAGAACAGTTACAATCATCGAAATCAATTAAGTAGTTTGGCAATGAGAGCTTTTACGTAGGTACTGATTTCAAGATTTTTTTGGATATAAGTAGAAATTTCTTGGATTTGCTACATTCGACAAGCTGTCATTTACAAAGTACTTGCTTGATCTCGATGATTTAAGCTGTTATGAGTTTTAATTTATGTCAGCTTGTAAATTCCTGAAAGCGTATTCAATTCGAACAAATATTTCAAAAAATTTGGATCTGAAAGTAATTTTTCATTTTTTTTTAAACACGAAAAAACTAATTTTAGATAGCAATTTTTCGAAATAATTTTTTGATTACAAAATGATTACAAGGATTTAGACGCTGAGGTAAATTTACACTCAGAACAGTTACAATCATCGAAATTAAGCAAGTAGTTTGGAAATGAGAGCCTTGCGTAGGTACTGATTTCAAGATTTTTCTTGATATAAGTAGAAATTTCTTGGGTTTGCTACATTGGACAAGCAGTCATTTCCAAAGTGCTTGCTTGATCTCGATTATTTAAACTGCTGTGAGTTTTAATTTATATCAGCTTGTAAATTCTTGAAAGCGTTTTCAATTCGAGCAAATATTTTAAAAAATTTGGATCTGAAAGTAATTTTGTAATTTTTCATTTTTTTTAAAACACGAAAAAACTACTTTTAGATAGCAATTTTTCTAAATAATTGTTTGATTATAAAATGATTACAAGGATTAAGAAGCTGAGGTAAATTTACACTCAGTAGTTTGGAAATGAGAGCTTTGCGTAAGTACTAATTTCAAGATTTTTTTTTGGATATAAGTAGAAATTTCTTGGTTTTGCTCTTTTGGACAAGCTATCATTTACAAAGTACTTGCTTGATCTCGATTATAAACTGCTGTGAGTTTTAATTTATGTCAGCTTGTAAATTCTTGAAAGCGTTTTCAATTCGAGCAAATATTTCAAAAAATTTGGATCTGAAAGTAATTTTTCATTTTTTTTTAAAACACGAAAAAACTACCTTTAGTTAACAATTTTTCGAAATAATTTTTTAATTATAAAATGATTACAAGGATTTAGAAGCTGAGGTAAATCTACACTCAGAACAGTTAAAATCATCGAAATCAGCCAAGCAGTTTGGAAATAAGAGCCTTGCGTAGGTACTGATTTCAAGATTTTTCTTGATATAAGTAGAAATATCTTGGATTTGCTACGTTGGACAAGCAGTCATTTCCAAAGTGCTTGCTTGATCTCGATTATTTAAACTGCTGGGAGTTTCAATTTATGTCCACTTGTAAATTCTTGAAAGCGTTTTCAATTCGAGCAAATATTTTAAAAAATTTGGATCTGAAAGTAATTTTGTAATTTTTCATTTTTTTTAAAACACGAAAAAACTACTTTTAGATAGCAATTTTTCTAAATAATTGTTTGATTATAAAATGATTACAAGGATTAAGAAGCTGAGGTAAATTTACACTCAGTAGTTTGGAAATGAGAGCTTTGCGTATGTACTAATTTCAAGATTTTTTTTTGGATATAAGTAGAAATTTCTTGGTTTTGCTCTTTTGGACAAGCTATCATTTACAAAGTACTTGCTTGATCTCGATTATAAACTGCTGTGAGTTTTAATTTATGTCAGCTTGTAAATTCTTGAAAGCGTTTTCAATTCGAGCAAATATTTCAAAAAAATTGGATCTGAAAGTAATTTTGTAATTTTTCATTTTTTTTTAAAACACGAAAAAACTACTTTTAGATAGCAATTTTTCTAAATAATTGTTTGATTATAAAATGATTACAAGGGTTAAGAAGCTGAGGTAAATTTACACTCAGAACAGTTACAATCATCGAAATCAAGCAAGGTGATTTGGAAATGAGAGCTTTGCGTAAGTACTGATTTCAAGATTTTTTAGGATATAAGTAGAAATATCTTGGATTTGCTACATTGGACAAGCTGTCATTTCCAAAGTACTTTCTTGATCTCGGTGATTTAAACTGTTGTGAGTTTTAATTTATGTCAGCTTGTAAATTCTTGAAAGCGTTTTCAATTCGAGCAAATATTTCAAAAAATTTGGATCTGAAAGTAATTTTTCATTTTTTTTTAAAACACGAAAAAACTACCTTTAGTTAACAATTTTTCGAAATAATTTTTTAATTATAAAATGATTACAAGGATTTAGAAGCTGAGGTAAATCTACACTCAGAACAGTTAAAATCATCGAAATCAGCCAAGCAGTTTGGAAATAAGAGCCTTGCGTAGGTACTGATTTCAAGATTTTTCTTGATATAAGTAGAAATATCTTGGATTTGCTACGTTGGACAAGCAGTCATTTCCAAAGTGCTTGCTTGATCTCGATTATTTAAACTGCTGGGAGTTTCAATTTATGTACACTTGTAAATTCTTGAAAGCGTTTTCAATTCGAGCAAATATTTAAAAAAAATTGTATCTGAAAGTAATTTTGTAATTTTTCATTTTTTTTAAAACACGAAAAAACTACTTTTAGATAGCAATTTTTCAAAATAATTGTTTGATTATAAAATGGTTACAATGATTTAGAACCTGAGGTAAATTTACACTCAGAACAGTTACAATCATCGAAATCAAGGAAATAGTTTGGCAATGAGAGCTTTGCGTAAGTACTGATTTCAAGATTTTTTTGGATATAAGTAGAAATTTGTTGGATTTGCTACTTTGGACAAGCTGTCTGTCCAAAGTACTTGCTTGATCTCGATGGTTTAAAGTGTTGTGAGTTTTAATTTATGTCAGCTTGTAAATTCCTGAAAGTGTTTTCAATTCGAGCAAATATTTCAAAAAATTTGGATCTGAAAATAATTTTGTAATTTTTCATTTATCTTAGAACACGAAGAAAATACTTTTAGATAGCAATTTTTCGAAATAATTGTTTGATTATAAAATGATTACAAGGATTTAGAATCTGAGGTAAATTTACACTCAGTACAGTTACAAAAATCGAAATCAAGCAAGAAGTTTGGAAATGAGAGCTTTGCGTAAGTACTGATTTCAAGATTTTTTTGGATAAAAGTAGAAATTTCTTGGATTTGCTACATTCGACAAGCTGTCATTTACAAAGTACTTGCTTGATCTCGATGATTTAAGCTGTTATGAGTTTTAATTTATGTCAGCTTGTAAATTCCTGAAAGTGTTTTCAATTCGAGCAAATATTTCAAAAAATTTGGATCTGAAAGTAATTTTTCATTTTTTTTTAAACACGAAAAAACTAATTTTAGATAGCAATTTTTCGAAATAATTTTTTGATTACAAAATGATTACAAGGATTTAGACGCTGAGGTAAATTTACACTCAGAACAGTTACAATCATCGAAATTAAGCAAGTAGTTTGGAAATGAGAGCCTTGCGTAGGTACTGATTTCAAGATTTTTCTTGATATAAGTAGAAATTTCTTGGGTTTGCTACATTGGACAAGCAGTCATTTCCAAAGTGCTTGCTTGATCTCGATTATTTAAACTGCTGTGAGTTTTAATTTATATCAGCTTGTAAATTCTTGAAAGCGTTTTCAATTCGAGCAAATATTTTAAAAAATTTGGATCTGAAAGTAATTTTGTAATTTTTCATTTTTTTTAAAACACGAAAAAACTACTTTTAGATAGCAATTTTTCTAAATAATTGTTTGATTATAAAATGATTACAAGGATTAAGAAGCTGAGGTAAATTTACACTCAGTAGTTTGGAAATGAGAGCTTTGCGTAAGTACTAATTTCAAGATTTTTTTTGGATATAAGTAGAAATTTCTTGGATTTGCTCCTTTGGACAAGCTATCATTTACAAAGTACTTGCTTGATCTCGATTATAAACTGCTGTGAGTTTTAATTTATGTCAGCTTGTAAATTCTTGAAAGCGTTTTCAATTCGAGCAAATATTTCAAAAAATTTGGATCTGAAAGTAATTTTGTAATTTTTCATTTTTTTTTAAAACACGAAAAAACTACTTTTAGATAGCAATTTTCCTAAATAATTGTTTGATTATAAAATGATTACAAGGGTTAAGAAGCTGAGGTAAATTTACACTCAGAACAGTTACAATCATCGAAATCAAGCAAGGTGTTTTGGAAATGAGAGCTTTGCGTAAGTACTGATTTCAAGATTTTTTAGGATATAAGTAGAAATTTCTTGGATTTGCTACAATCGACAAGCTGTCATTTCCAAACTGCTTGCTTGATCTCGATGACTTAAATGTTTTTGAGCTTTAATTTATGTCACCTTGTAAGTTCTTGAAAGCGTTTTCAATTCGAGCAAATATTTCAAAAAATTTGGATCTGAAAGTAATTTTTCATTTTTTTTAAACACGAAAAAACTACCTTTAGTTAGCAATTTTTCGAAATAATTTTTTAATTATAAAATGATTACAAGGATTTAGAAGCTGAGGTAAATCTACACTCAGAACAGTTAAAATCATCGAAATCAGCCAAGCAGTTTGGAAATGAGAGCCTTGCGTAGGTACTGATTTCAAGATTTTTCTTGATATAAGTAGAAATATCTTGGATTTGCTACGTTGGACAAGCAGTCATTTCCAAAGTGCTTGCTTGATCTCGACTATTTAAACTGTTGTGAGTTTTAATTTATGTCAGCTTGTAAATTCTTGAAAGCGTTTTCAATTCGAGCAAATATTTAAAAAAAATTGGATCTGAAAGTAATTTTGTAATTTTTCATTTTTTTTAAAACACGAAAAACTACTTTTAGATAGCAATTTTTCTAAACAATTGTTTGATTACAAAATGATTACAAGGATAAAGAATCTGAGGTAAATTTACACTCAGAACAGTTACAATCATCGAAATCCAGCAAGTTGTTTTGGAAATGAGAGCCTTGCGTAAGTAGTGATTTCAAGATTTTTCTTGATATAAGTAGAAATATCTTGGATTTGCTACATTGGAAAAGTTGTCATTTCCAAAGTACTTTCTTGATCTCGATGATTTAAACTGTTGTGAGTTTTAATTTATGTCAGCTTGTAAATTCTTAAAAGCGTTTTCAATTCGAGCAAATATTTAAAAAAAATTGTATCTGAAAGTAATTTTGTAATTTTTCATTTTTTTTAAAACACGAAAAAACTACTTTTAGATAGCAATTTTTCAAAATAATTGTTTGATTATAAAATGGTTACAATGATTTAGAACCTGAGGTAAATTTACACTCAGAACAGTTACAATCATCGAAATCAAGGAAGTAGTTTGGCAATGAGAGCTTGGCGTAAGTACTGATTTCAAGATTTTTTTGGATATAAGTAGAAATTTGTTGGATTTGCTACTTTGGACAAGCTGTCATTTCCAAAGTACTTGCTTGATCTCGATGATTTAAACTGTTGTGAGTTTTAATTTATGTCAGCTTGTAAATTCTTAAAAGCGTTTTCAATTCGAGCAAATATTTAAAAAAAATTGTATCTGAAAGTAATTTTGTAATTTTTCATTTTTTTTAAAACACGAAAAAACTACTTTTAGATAGCAATTTTTCAAAATAATTGTTTGATTATAAAATGGTTACAATGATTTAGAACCTGAGGTAAATTTACACTCAGTACAGTTACAAAAATCGAAATCAAGCAAGAAGTTTGGAAATGAGAGCTTTGCGTAAGTACTGATTTCAAGATTTTTTTTAATAGAAGTAGAAATTGCTTGGATTTGCTACATTGGACAAGCTGTCATTTCCAAAGTATTTGCTTGATCTCGATGATTTAAACTGTTGTGAGTTTTAATTTATGTCAGCTTGTAAATTCTTGAAAGCGTTTTCAATTCGAGCAAATATTTAAAAAAATTTGGATCGGAAAGTAATTTTGTAATTTTTCATTTTTTTTAAAACACGAAAAAACTACTTTTAGATATCAATTTTTCAAAATAATTGTTTGATTATAAAATGATTAAAAGGATTTAGAAGCTGAGGTAATTTACACTCAGTAGTTTTGAAATGAGAGCTTTGCGTAAGTACTGATTTCAAGATTTTTTTGGATAGAAGTAGAAATTTCTTGGATTTGCTACATTCGACAAGCTGTCATTTACAAAGTACTTGCTTGATCTCGATGATTTAAGCTGTTATGAGTTTTAATTTATGTCAGCTTGTAAATTCCTGAAAGCGTTTTCAATTCGAACAAATATTTCAAAAAATTTGGATCTGAAAGTAATTTTTCATTTTTTTTTAAACACGAAAAAACTAATTTTAGATAGCAATTTTTCGAAAAAATTTTTTGATTACAAAATGATTACAAGGATTGAGACGCTGAGGTAAATTTACACTCAGAACAGTTACAATCATCGAAATTAAGCAAGTAGTTTGGAAATGAGAGCCTTGCGTAGGTACTGATTTCAAGATTTGTCTTGATATAAGTAGAAATTTCTTGGGTTTGCTACATTGGACAAGCAGTCATTTCCAAAGTGCCTGCTGGATCTCGATTATTTAAACTGCTGTGAGTTTTAATTTATATCAGCTTGTAAATTCTTGAAAGCGTTTTCAATTCGAGCAAATATTTCAAAAAATTTGGATCTGAAAGTAATTTTGTAATTTTTCATTTTTTTTAAAACACGAAAAAACTACTTTTAGATAGCAATTTTTCTAAATAATTGTTTGATTATAAAATGACTACAAGGATTAAGAAGCTGAGGTAAATTTACACTCAGTAGTTTGGAAATGAGAGCTTTGCGTAAGTACTGATTTCAAGATTTTTTAGGATATAAGTAGAAATTTCTTGGATTTGCTACAATCGACAAGCTGTCATTTCCAAAGTGCTTGCTTGATCTCGATGACTTAAACGTTTTTCAGCTTTAATTTATGTCACCTTGTAAGTTCTTGAAAGCGTTTTCAATTCGAGCAAATATTTCAAAAAATTTGGATCTGAAAGGAATTTTTCATTTTTTTTTATACACGAAAAAACTACCTTTAGATAGCAATTTTTCGAAATAATTTTTTAATTATAAAATGATTACAAGGATTAAGAAGCTGAGATAAATTTACACTCAGAACAGTTACAATCATCGAAATCAAGCAAGCAGTTTGGAAATGAGAGCTTTGCGTATGTACTCATTTCAAGATTGTTCTTGATATAGGTAGAAATTTCTTGGATTTGCTATATTGGACAAGCTGTCATTTCCAAAGTACTTGCTTGGTCTCGATGATTTAAACTGTTGTGAGTTTTAATTTATGTCAGCCTGTAAATTCTTGAAAGCGTTTTCAATTCGAGCAAAAATTTCAAAAAAATTGGATCTGAAAATAATTTTGTAATTTTTCATTTTTTGTTAAAACACGAAAAAACAACTTTTAGATAGCAATTTTTCGAAATAATTGTTTGATTATAAAATGATTACAAGAATTTAGAAGCTGAGTTAAATCTACACTCAGAACAGTTACAATCATCGAAATCAAGAAAGTAGTTTGGATATGAGAGCTTTGCGTATGTACTGATTTCAAGATTTTTCTTGATATAGGTAGAAATTTCTTGGATTTCAAGATTTTTCTTGATATAGGTAGATTTTTCTTGGATTTGCTACTTTGGACAAACTGTCATTTCCAAAGTACTTGCTTGATCTCGATAATTTAAACTGTTGTGAGTTTTAATTTATGTCAGCTTGTAAATTATTGAAAGCGCTTTTAATTCGAGCAAATATTTCAAAAAATTTGGATCTAAAATTAATTTTGTAATTTTTCATTTTTTTTTAAACACGAAAAAACTACTTTTAGACAGCAATTTTTCGAAATAATTGTTTGATTATAAAATGATTACAATGATTTAGAAGCTGAGATAATTTTACACTCAGAACAGTTACAATCATCGAAATCAAGGAAGTAGTTTGGATATGAGAGCTTTGCGTAAGTACTGATTTCAAGATTTTTCTTGATATAGGTAGAAATTTCTTGGATTTGCTACTTTGGACAAACTGTCATTTCCAAAGTACTTGCTTGGTCTCGATTACAAGAATTTAGAAGCTGTGTTAAATCTACACTCAGAACAGTTACAATCATCGAAATCAAGAAAGTAGTTTGGATATGAGAGCTTTGCGTATGTACTCATTTCAAGATTGTTCTTGATATAGGTAGAAATTTCTTGGATTTGCTACTTTGGACAAACTGTCATTTCCAAAGTACTTGCTTGATCTCGATAATTTAAACTGTTGTGAGTTTTAATTTATGTCAGCTTGTAAATTATTGAAAGCGCTTTTAATTCGAGCAAATATTTCAAAAAATTTGGATCTAAAATTAATTTTGTAAGTTTTCATTTTTTTTAGAACACGAAAAAAATACTTTTAGATAGCGATTTTTCGAAATAATTGTTTGATTATAAAATGGTTACAAGGATTAAGAATCCGAGGTAAGTTTACACTCAGAACATTTACAATCATCGAAATCAAGGAAGTAGTTTGAAAATGAGAGCCTTGCGTAAATACTGATTTCAAGATTTTTTTTATATAACTAGAAATTTATTGGATTTGCTACATTACATAAGCTGTCATTTCCAAAGTACTTGCTTGATCTCGATTATTTAAACTTTTGTGAGTTTTAATTTATGTCAGCTTGTAAATTCTTGGAAGCGTTTTCAATTCGAGCAAAACTTTCAAAAAATTTGGATCTGAAAGTAATTTTGTAATTATTCATTTTTTTTAAATACGAAAAAACTACTTTTAGATAGCAATTTTTCGAAATAATTGTTTGATTATAAAATGATTACAAGAATTTAGAAGCTGAGTTAAATCTACACTCAGAACAGTTACAATCATCGAAATCAAGCAAGTAGTTTGGATATGAGAGTTTTGCGTATGTACTGATTTCAAGATTTTTCTTGATATAGGTAGAAATTTCTTGGATTTGCAACTTTGGACATGCTGTCATTTCCAAAGTACTTGCATGATCTCGATAATTTAAACTTTTGTGAGTTTTAATTTATGTTAGCTTGTAAATTTTTGAAAGCGTTTTCAATTCGAGCAAAACTTTCAAAAAATTTGGATCTGAAAGTAATTTTGTAATTATTATTTTTTTTTTAAATACGAAAAAAATACTTTTAGATAGCAATTTTTCGAAATAATTGTTTGATTATAAAATGGTTACAAGGATTTAGAATTCGAGGTAAGTTTACACTCAGGACAGTTACAATCATCGAAATCCAGGAAGTAGTTTGAAAATGAGAGCCTTGCATAAATACTGATTTCAAGATTTTTCTTGATATACATAAGTAGAAATTTCTTATATTGGCTACATTAGACAAGCTGTCATTTCCAAAGTACTTACTTGATCTCGATGATTTAAACTGTTGTGAGTTTTAATTTATGTCAGCTTGTAAATTCTTGAAAGCGCTTTTAATTCGAGCAAATATTTCAAAAAATTTGGATCTGAAAGTAATTTTGTAATTTTTCATTTTTTTTAAACACGAAAAAACTACTTTTAGCTAGCAATTTTAGGAAATAATTGTCTGATTATAAAATAATTACAAGAATTTAGAAGCTGAGGGAAATTTACACTCAGAACAGTTACAATCATCGAAATCAAGGAAGTAGTTTGGATATGAGAGCTTTGCGTAAGTACTGATTTCAAGATTTTTCTTGATATAGGTAGAAATTTCTTGGATTTGCTACTTTGGACAAGCTGTCATTTCCAAAGTACTTGCTTGATCTCGATAATTTAAACTGATATGAGTTTAAATTTATGTCAGGTTGTAAATTCTTAAAAGCGCTTTTAATTCGAGCAAATATTTCAAAAAATTTGGATCTGAAAGTAATTTTGTAATTTTTCATTTTTGTTAGAACACGAAAAAAATACTTTTAGATAATAATTTTTCGAAATAATTGGTTGATTATAAAATGGTTACAAGGATTTAGAATCCGAGGTAAATTTACACTCAGGACAGTTACAATCATCGAAATCAAGCAAGTAGTTTGAAAATGAGAGCCTTGCGTAAGTACTGATTTCAAGATTTTTCTTGATATAAGTAGAAATTTCTTGGATTTGCTACATTGGCTGTCATTTCCAAAGTACTTGCTTGATCTCGATTATTTAAACTTTTGTGAGTTTTAATTTATGTCAGCTTGTAAATTTTTGAAAGCGTTTTCAATTCGATCAAAACTTTCAAAAAATTTGGATCTGAAAGTAATTTTGTAATTATTAATTTTGTTTTAAATACGAAAAAAATACTTTTAGATAGCAATTTTTCGAAATAATTGTTTGATTATGAAATGGTTACAAGGATTTAGAATCCGAGGTAAGTTTACACTCAGGACAGTTACAATCATCGAAATCAAGGAAGTAGTTTGAAAATGAGAGCCTTGCATAAATACTGATTTCAAGATTTTTCTTGATATACATAAGTAGAAATTTCTTGGATTTGCTGCATTGGACAAGCTGTCATTTCCAAAGTACTTGCTTGATCTCGATGGTTTAAACTGTTGTGTGTTTTAATTTATGTCAGCGTGTAAATTCTTGAAAGCGTTTTCAATTCGAGCAAAAATTTCAAAAAATTTGGATTTGAAAGTAATTTTGTAATTTTTCATTTTTTTTTTAAACACGAAAAAACTACTTTTAGATAGCAATTTTTCGAAATAATTGTTTGATTATAAAATGGTTACAAGGATTAAGAATCCGAGGTAAGTTTACACTCAGAACAGTTACAATCATCGAAATCAAGGAAGTACTTTGAAAATGAGAGTCTTGCGTAAATAGTGATTTCAAGATTTTTTTTATATAAGTAGAAATTTATTGGATTTGCTACATTGGATAAGCTGTCATTTCCAAAGTACTTGCTTGATCTCGATTATTTATACTTTTGTGAGTTTTAATTTATGTCAGCTTGTAAATTCTTGAAAGTGTTTTCAATTCGAGCAAATATTTCAAAAAATTTGGATCTGAAAGTCATTTTGTAATTTTTCATTTTTTTTTAAACACCAAAAAACTACTTTTAGATAGCAATTTTAGGAAATAATTGTCTGATTATAAAATAATTACAAGAATTTAGAAGCTGAGGTAAATTTACACTCAGAACAGTTACAATCATCGAAATCAAGGAAGTAGTTTGGATATGAGAGCTTTGCGTAAGTACTGATTTCAAGATTTTTCTTGATATAGGTAGAAATTTCTTGGATTTGCTACTTTGGACAAGCTGTCATTTCCAAAGTACTTGCTTGATCTCGATAATTTAAACTGATATGAGTTTAAATTTATGTCAGCTTGTAAATTCTTGAAAGCGCTTTTAATTCGAGCAAATATTTCAAAAAATTTGGATCTGAAAGTAATTTTGTAATTTTTCATTTTTTTTAGAACACGAAAAAAATACATTTAGATAGCAATTTTTCGAAATAATTGTTTGAAAATAAATAATAATTGTTTGATAAAATGATTACAATGATTTAGAAGCTGAGATAAATTTACACTCAGAACAGTTACAATCATCGAAATCAAGGAAGTAGTTTGGATATGAGAGCTTTGCGTAAGTACTGATTTCAAGATTTTTCTTGATATAGGTAGAAATTTCTTCGATTTGCTACTTTGGACAAGCTGTCATTTCCAAAGTACTTGCTTGATCTCGATAACTTAAACTGATATGAGTTTAAATTTATGTCAGCTTGTAAATTCTTGAAAGCGCTTTTAATTCGAGCAAATATTTCAAAAAATTTGGATCTGAAAGTAATTTTGTAATTTTTCATTTTTTTTAGAACACGAAAAAAATACTTTTAGATAGCAATTTTTCGAAATAATTGTTTGATTATAAAATGGTTACCAGGATTAAGAGTCCGAGGTAAGTTTACACTCAGAACAGTTAGAATCATCGAAATAAATGAAGTACTTTGAAAATGAGAGCCTTGCGTAAATACTGATTTCAAGATTTTTTTTATATAAGTAGAAATTTATTGGATTTGCTACATTGGATAAGCTGTCATTTCCAAAGTACTTGCTTGATCTCGATTATTTAAACTTTTGTGAGCTTTAATTTATGTCAGCTTGTAAATTCTTGAAAGTTTTTTCAATTCGAGCAAATATTTCAAAAAATTTGGATCTGAAAGTAATTTTGTAATTTTTCATTTTTTTTTAAACACGAAAAAACTACTTTTAGATAGCAATTTTAGGAAATAATTGTCTGATTATAAAATAATTACAAGAATT
Source organism: Philhelius pedissequus (assembly GCA_910595825.1). Classification (NCBI taxonomy): domain Eukaryota; kingdom Metazoa; phylum Arthropoda; class Insecta; order Diptera; family Syrphidae; genus Philhelius; species Philhelius pedissequus. The sequence continues at coordinate 34,427,574 of OU343164.1, read as the reverse complement.
TAGAAGCTGAGGTAAATTTACACACACAACAGTTACAATCATCGAAATCAAGCAAGTAGTTTGGATATGAGAGATTTGCGTAAGTACTGATTTCAATATTTTTCTTGATATAGGTAGAAATTTCTTGCATTTGCTACATTGGACAAGCTGTCATTTCCAAAGTACTTGCTTGATCTCGATAATTTAAACTGATATGAGTTTAAATTTATGTCAGGTTGTAAATTCTTGAAAGCGTTTTCAATTCGAGCAAAAATTTCAAAAAATTTGGATTTGAAAGTAATTTTGTAATTTTTCATTTTTTTTTTAACACGAAAAAACTACTTTTAGATAGCAATTTTTCGAAATAATTGTTCGATTATAAAATGATTACAATGATTTAGAAGCTGAGATAAATTTACACTCAGAACAGTTACAATCATCGAAATCAAGGAAGTAGTTTGGATATGAGAGCTTTGCGTAAGTACTGATTTCAAGATTTTTTTTTATATACATAAGTAGAAATTTCTTTGATTTGCTACATTGGACAAGCTGTCATTACCAAAGTACTTGTTTGATCTCGATGATTTAAGCTGTTGTGAGTTTTAATTAATGTCAGCTTGTAACTACTTGAAAGCGTTTTCAATTCGAGCCAAAATTTCAAAATATTTGGATCTGAAAGTAATTTTGTAATTTTTCATTTTTTTTTTAAACACGAAAAAACTACTTTTAGATAGCAATTTTTCGAAATAATTGTTTGATTATAAAATGATTACATGAATTTAGAAGCTGAGTTAAATCTACACTCAGAACAGTTGCAATCATCGAAATCAAGCAAGTCGTTTCGAAATGAGAGCTTTGCGTATGTACTGATTTCAAGATTTTTTGTTTATATATGTAGAAATTTCTTGGATTTGCTACATTGGATAAGCTGTCATTTCCAAAGTACTTGCTTGATCTCGATTATTTAAACTTTTGTAAGTTTTAATTTATGTCAGCTTTTAAATTCTTGGAAGCGTTTTCAATTCGAGCAAAACTTTCAAAAAAATTGGATCTGAAAGTAATTTTGTAATTTTTCATTTTTTTTTAAACACCAAAAAACAACTTTTAGATAGCAATTTTAGGAAATAATTGTCTGATTATAAAATAATTACAAGAATTTAGAAGCTGAGGTAAATTTACACTCAGAACAGTTACAATTATCGAAATCAAGCAAGTAGTTTGGATATGAGAGATTTGCGTAAGTACTGATTTCAATATTTTTCTTGATATAGGTAGAAATTTCTTGCATTTGCTACATTGGACAAGCTGTCATTTCCAAAGTACTTGCTTGATCTCGATAATTTAAACTGATATGAGTTTAAGTTTATGTCAGGTTGTAAATTCTTGAAAGCGCTTTTAATTCGAGCAAATATTTCAAAAAAATTGGATCTGAAAGTAATTTTGTAATTTTTCATTTTTTTTAGAACACGAAAAAAATACTTTTAGGTAGCAATTTTTCGAAATAATTGTTTGATTATAAAATGGTTACAAGGATTAAGAATCCGAGGTAAGCTTACACTCAGAACAGTTACAATCATCGAAATCAAGGAAGTAGTTTGAAAATGAGAGCCTTGCGTAAATACTGATTTCAAGATTTTTCTTGATATACATAAGTAGAAATTTCTTTGATTTGCTACATTGGACAAGCTGTCATTACCAAAGTACTTGTTTGATCTCGATGATTTAAGCTGTTGTGAGTTTTAATTAATGTCAGCTTGTAACTACTTGAAAGCGTTTTCAATTCGAGCCAAAATTTCAAAATATTTGGATCTGAAAGTAATTTTGTAATTTTTCATTTTTTTTTAAACACGAAAAAACTACTTTTAGATAGCAATTTTTCGAAATAATTGTTTGATTATAAAATGATTACATGAGTTTAGAAGCTGAGTTAAATCTACACTCAGAACAGTTGCAATCATCGAAATCAAGCAAGTCGTTTCGAAATGAGAGCTTTGCGTATGTACTGATTTCAAGGTTTTTTTGTTTATATATGTAGAAATTTCTTGGATTTGCTACATTGGATAAGCTGTCATTTTCAAAGTACTTGCTTGATCTCGATTATTTAAACTTTTGTGAGTTTTAATTTATGTCAGCTTTTAAATTCTTGGAAGCGTTTTCAATTCGAGCAAAACTTTCAAAAAAATTGGATCTGAAAGTAATTTTGTAATTATTCAATTTTTTTTAAATACGAAAAAACTACTTTTAGATAGCAATTTTTCGAAATAATTGTTTGATTATAAAATGGTTACAAGGATTTAGAATCCGAGGTAAGTTTACACTCAGGACAGTTACAATCATCGAAATCAAGGAAGTAGTTTGAAAATGAGAGCCTTGCGTAAATACTGATTTCAAGATTTTCTTGATATACATAAGTAGAAATTTCTTGGATTTGCTACATTTGACAAGCTGTCATTTCCAAAGTACTTGTTTGATCTCGATGATTTAAGCTTTTGTGAGTTTTAATTAATGTCAGCTTGTAACTACTTGAAAGCGTTTTCAATTCGAGCAAAAATTTCAACATATTTGGATCTGAAAGTAATTTTGTAATTTTTCATTTTTTTTTAAACACGAAAAAACTACTTTTAGATAGCAATTTTTCGAAATAATTGTTTGATTATAAAATGATTACACGGATTTAGAAGCTGAGTTAAATCTACACTCAGAACAGTTGCAATCATCTAAATCAAGCAAGTAGTTTCGAAATGAGAGCTTTGCGTATGTACTGATTTCAAGATTTTTTTTTATATATGTAGAAATTTCTTGGATTTGCTACATTGGATAAGCTGTCATTTCCAAAGTACTTGCTTGATCTCGATTATTTAAACTTTTGTGAGTTTTAATTTATGTCAGCTTGTAAATTCTTGGAAGCGTTTTCAATTCGAGCAAAACTTTCAAAAAAATTGGATCTGAAAGTATTTTCTTAATTATTCATTTTTTTTAAATACGAAAAAACTACTTTTAGATAGCAATTTTTCGAAATAATTGTTTGATTATAAAATGGTTACAAGGATTTAGAATCCAAGGTAAATTTACACTCAGAACAGTTACAATCATCGAAATCAAGGAAGTAGTTTGAAAATGAGAGCCTTGCGTATATACTGATTTCAAGATTTTTTTTTATATAAATAGAAATTTATTGGATTTGCTACATTGGATAAGCTGTCATTTCCAAAGTACTTGCCTGATCTCGATTATTTAAACGCTTGTGAGTTTTAATTTATGTCAGCTTGTAAATTCTTGAAAGCGTTTTCAATTCGAGCAAAACTTTCAAAAAAATTGGATCTGAAAGTAATTTTTTAATTATTCATTTTTTTTAAATACGAAAAAACTACTTTTAGATAGCAATTTTTCGAAATAATTGTTTGATTATAAAATGGTTACAAGGATTTAGAATCCAAGGTAAATTTACACTCAGAACAGTTACAATCATCGAAATCAAGGAAGTAGTTTGAAAATGAGAGCCTTGCGTATATACTGATTTCAAGATTTTTTTTTATATAAGTAGAAATTTATTGGATTTGCTACTTTGGACAAGCTGTCATTTCCAAAGTACTTGCATGATCTCGATAATTTAAGCTGTTGTGAGTTTTAATTTATGTCAGCTTGTAACTTCTTGTAAGCGCTTTTAGTTCGAGCAAATATTTCAAAAAATTTGGATCTGAAAGTAATTTTTTAATTTTTCATTTTTTTAGAACACAAAAAAAATACTTTTAGATAGCAATTTTTCGAAATAATTGTTTGATTATAAAATGGTTACAAAGATTTAGAATCCGAGGTAAGTTTACACTCAGGACAGTTACAATCATCGAAATCAAGGAAGTAGTTTGAAAATGAGAGCCTTGCGTAAATACTGATTTCAAGATTTTTTTTTATATTTATAAGTAGAAATTTATTGGATTTGCTACATTGGATAAGCTGTCATTTCCAAAGTACTTGCCTGATCTCGATTATTTAAACGCTTGTGAGTTTTAATTCATGTCAGCCTGTAAATTCTTGAAAGCGTTTTCAATTCGAGCAAATATTTCAAAAAATTTGGATCTGAAAGTAATTTTTCATTTTTTTTTAGAACACGAAAAAAATACTTTTATATAGCAATTTTTCGAAATAATTGGTTGATTATAAAATAGTTACAAGGATTTAGAAGCTGAGTTAAATCTATACTCAGAACAGTTACAATCATCGAAATCAAGCAAGTAGTTTGGATATGAGAGCTTTGCGTAAGTACTGATTTCAAGATTTTTCTTGATATAGGTAGAAATTTCTTGGATTTGCTACTTTGGACAAGCTGTCATTTCCAAAGTACTTGCTTGATCTCGATAATTTAAACTGATATGAGTTTAAATTTATGTCAGCTTGTAAATTCTTGAAAGCGCTTTTAATTCGAGCAAATATTTCAAAAAATTTGGATCTGAAAGTAATTTTGTAATTTTTCATTTTTTTTAGAACACGAAAAAAATACATTTAGATAGCAATTTTTCGAAATAATTGTTTGAAAATAAATAATAATTGTTTGATAAAATGATTACAATGATTTAGAAGCTGAGATAAATTTACACTCAGAACAGTTACAATCATCGAAATCAAGGAAGTAGTTTGGATATGAGAGCTTTGCGTAAGTACTGATTTCAAGATTTTTCTTGATATAGGTAGAAATTTCTTGGATTTGCTACATTTGACAAGCTGTCATTTCCAAAGTACTTGCTTGAACTCGATGATTTAAACTGTTGTGAGTTTTAATTTATGTCAGCTTGTAAACAGTTGGAAGCGTTTTCAATTCGAGGAAATATTTCGAAAAATTTGGATCTGAAAGTAATTTTGTAATTTTAATTTTTTTTTAAAACACGAAAAAACTACTTTTAGGTAGCAATTTTTCGAAATAATTGTTTGATTATAAAATAGTTACAAGGGTTTAGAAGCGGAGTTTAATCTACACTCAGAACAGTTACAATCATCGAAATCAAGCAAGTAGTTTGCAAATGAGAGCTTTGCGTAAGTACTGATTTCAAGATTTTTCTTGATATAGGTAGAAATTTCTTGGATTTGCTACTTTGGACAAGCTGTCATTTCCAAAGTAGTTGCTTGATCTCGATAATTTAAACTGTTGTGAGTTTTAATTTATGTCAGCTTGTAAATTCTAGAAAGCGCTTTTAATTCGCCCAAATATTTGAAAAAATTTGGATCTGAAAGTACTTTTGTAATTTTTCATTTTTTAGAACACGAAAAAAATATTTTTAGATAACAATTTTTCGAAATAATTGTTTGATTATAAAATGGTTACAAGGATTTAGAATCAGAGGTAAATTTACACTCAGGACAGTTACTATCATCGAAATCAAGCAAGTAGTTTGAAAATGAGAGCCTTGCGTATGTACTGATTTCCAGATTTTTCTTGATATAAGTAGAAATTTCTTGGATTTGCTACATTGGACAAGCTGTCATTTCCAAAGTACTTGCTTGATCTCGATGAATTAAACTGTTGTGAGTTTTAGTTTATGTCGGCTTATAAATTCTTGAAAGCGTTTTCAATTCGAGCAAAAATTTCAAAAAATTTGGATCTGAAAGTAATTTTGTAATTTTTCAATTTTTTTTAGAACACGAAAAAAATACTTTTATATAGCAATTTTTCGAAATCATTTATTGATTATAAAATGGTTACAAGGATTTAGAAGCTGAGTTAAATCTATACTCAGAACACTTACAATTATCGAAATTAAGCAAGTAGTTTGGAAATGAGAGCTTTGCGTATGTACTGATTTCAAGATTTTGTTGGATATAAGTAGAAATTTCTTGGATTTGCTACATTGGACAAGCTAACATTTCCAAAGTACTTGCTTGATCTCGATGGTTAAAACTTTTGTGAGTTTTAATTTAAGTCAGCTTGTAAACAGTTGGAAGCGTTTTCAATTCGAGCAAATATTTCGAAAAATTTGGATCTGAAAGTAATTTTGTAATTTTTATCTTTTTTAAAACACGAAAAAACTACTTTTAGATAGCAATTTTTCGAAATAATTGTCTGATTATAAAATAATTACAAGAATTTAGAAGATAAGGTAAATTTACACTCAGAACAGCTAGAATCATCGAAATCAAGCAAGCAGTTTGGATATGAGAGCCTTGCGTAAGTACTGATTTTAAAATTTGCTATATTGGACAAGCTGTCAATTCCAAAGTACTTGCTTGATCTCGATAATTTAAACTGTTGTGAGTTTTAGTTTATGTCGGCTTATAAATTCTTGAAAGCGTTTTCAATTCGAGCAAAAATTTCAAAAAATTTGGACTGGAAATTATTTTGTAATTTTTAATTTTTTTTAAAACACGAAAAAACTACTTTTAGATAGCAATTTTTCGAAATAATTGTTTGATTATAAAATGATTACAAGGATTTAGAAGCTGAGGCAAATTTACACTCAAAACAGTTAAAATCATCGAAATCAAGGAAGCAGTTTGGAAATGAGAGCTTTGCGTAAGTACTGATTTTAAGATTTTTCTTGATATAGGTAGAAATTTCTTGGATTTGCTACTTTGGACAAGCTGTCATTTCTAAAGTACTTGCTTGATCTCGATAATTTAAACTGATATGAGTTTCAATTTATGTCAGGTTATAAATTCTTGGAAGCGTTTTCAATTCGAGCAAAAATTTCAAAAAATTTGGATTTGAAAGTAATTTTGTAATTTTTCATTTTTTTTTTAAAACACGAAAAAACTACTTTTAGATAGCAATTTTTCGAAATAATTGTTCGATTATAAAATGATTACAATGATTTAAAAGCTGAGATAAATTTACACTCAGAACAGTTACAATCATCGAAATCAAGGAAGTAGTTTGGATATGAGAGCTTTGCGTAAGTACTGATTTCAAGATTTTTCTTGATATATGTAGAAATTTCTTGGATTTGCTACTTTGGACAAGCTGTCATTTCCAAAGTACTTGCTTTATCTCGATAATTTAAACCGATATGAGTTTAAATTTATGTCAGCTTGTAAATTCTTGAGCGCTTTTAATTCGAGCAAATATTTCAAAAAATTTGGATCTGAAAGTAATTTTGTAATTTTTCATTTTTTTTAGAACACGAAAAAAATACTTTTAGATAGCAATTTTTCGAAATAATTGTTTGATTATAAAATGGTTACAAGGATTAAGAATCCGAGGTAAGTTTACACTCAGAACTGTTACAATCATCGAAATCAAGGAAGTACTTTGAAAATGAGAGCCTTGCGTAAATACTGATTTCAAGATTTTTTTTTATATAAGTAGAAATTTATTGGATTTGCTACATTGGATAAGCTGTCATTTCCAAAGTTCTTGCTTGATCTCGATTATTTAAACTTTTTTGAGTTTTAATTTATGTCAGCTTGTAAATTGTTGAAAGCGTTTTCAATTCGAGCAAATATTTCAAAAAATTTGGATCTGAAAGTAATTTTGTAATTTTTCATTTCTTTTTAAACACCAAAAAACAACTTTTAGGTAGCAATTTTTCGAAATAATTGTTTGGTTATAAAATAGTTACAAGGGTTTAGAAGCGGAGTTTAATCTACAATCAGAACAGTTACAATCATCGAAATCAAGCAAGTAGTTTGAAAATGAGAGCTTTGCGTAAGTACTGATTTCAAGATTTTTCTTGATATAGGTAGAAATTTCTTGGATTTGCTACTTTGGACAAGCTGTCATTTCCAAAGTACTTGTTTGATCTCGATGATTTAAGCTGTTGTGAGTTTAAATTAATGTCAGCTTGTAACTACTTGAAAGCGTTTTCAATTCGAGCCAAAATTTCAAAATATTTGGATCTGAAAGTAATTTTGTAATTTTTCATTTTTTTTAAACACGAAAAAACTACTTTTAGATAGCAATTTTTCGAAATAATTGTTTGATTATAAAATGATTACAGTGATTTAGAAGCTGAGATAAATTTACACTCAGAACAGTTACAACCATCGAAATCAAGCAAGTAGTTTGGATATGAGAGCTTTGCGTATGTACTGATTTCAAGATTTTTCTTGATATACATAAGTAGAAATTTCTTGGATTTGCTACATTGGACAAGCTGTCATTTCCAAAGTACTTGTTTGATCTCGATGATTTAAGCTGTTGTGAGTTTAAATTAATGTCAGCTTGTAACTACTTGAAAGCGTTTTCAATTCGAGCCAAAATTTCAAAATATTTGGATCTGAAAGTAATTTTGTAATTTTTCATTTTTTTTAAACACGAAAAAACTACTTTTAGATAGCAATTTTTCGAAATAATTGTTTGATTATAAAATGATTACACGGATTTAAAAGCTGAGTTAAATCTACACTCAGAATAGGTGCAATCACCGAAATCAAGCCAGTAGTTTCGAAATGAGAGCTTTGCGTATGTACTGATTTCAAGATTTTTTCTTATATATGTAGAAATTGCTTGGATTTGCTACATTTAATAAGCTGTCATTTCCAAAGTATTTGCTTGATCTCGATTATTTAAACTTTTGTGAGTTTTAATTTATGTCAGCTTGTAAATTCTTTAAAGCGTTTTCAATTCGAGCAAATATTTCAAAAAATTTGGATCTGAAAGTAATTTTGTAATTTTTCAATTTTTTTAGAACACGAAAAAAATACTTTTATATAGCAATTTTTCGAAATAATTGTCTGATTATAAAATAATTACAAGAATTTAGAAGCTGAGGTAAATTTACACTCAGAACAGTTGCAATCATCGAAATCAAGCAAGTAGTTTGGATATGAAGGCTTTGCGTAAGTACTGTTTCAAGATTTGTCTTGATATAGGTAGAAATTTCTTGGATTTGCTACATTTGACAAGCTGTCATTTCCAAAGTACTTGCTTGATCTCGATGATTTAAACTTTTGTGAGTTTTAATTTATGTCAGCTTGTAAATTCTTTAAAGCGTTTTCAATTCGAGCAAATATTTCAAAAAATTTGGATCTGAAAGTAATTTTGTAATTTTTCAATTTTTTTAGAACACGAAAAAAATACTTTTATATAGCAATTTTTCGAAATAATTGTCTGATTATAAAATAATTACAAGAATTTAGAAGCTGAGGTAAATTTACACTCAGAACAGTTGCAATCATCGAAATCAAGCAAGTAGTTTGGATATGAAGGCTTTGCGTAAGTACTGATTTCAAGATTTTTCTTGATATAGGTAGAAATTTCTTGGATTTGCTACATTTGACAAGCTGTCATTTCCAAAGTACTTGCTTGATCTCGATGATTTAAACTGTTGTGAGTTTTAATTTATGTCAGCTTGTAAATTCCTGAAAGTGATTTTAATTCGAGCAAATATTTCCAAAAATTTGGATCTGAAAGTAATTTTGTATTTTTCATTTTTTTTAGAACACGAAAAAACTACTTTTAGGTAGCAATTTTTCGAAATAATTGTTTGGTTATAAAATAGTTACAAGGGTTTAGAAGCGGAGTTTAATCTACAATCAGAACAGTTACAATCATCGTAATCAAGCAAGTAGTTTGAAAATGAGAGCTTTGCGTAAGTACTGATTTCAAGATTTTTCTTGATATAGGTAGAAATTTCTTGGATTTGCTACTTTGGACAAGCTGTCATTTCCAAAGTACTTGTTTGATCTCGATGATTTAAGCTGTTGTGAGTTTAAATTAATGTCAGCTTGTAACTACTTGAAAGCGTTTTCAATTCGAGCCAAAATTTCAAAATATTTGGATCTGAAAGTAATTTTGTAATTTTTCATTTTTTTTAAACACGAAAAATCTACTTTTAGATAGCAATTTTTCGAAATAATTGTTTGATTATAAAATGATTACACGGATTTAAAAGCTGAGTTAAATCTACACTCAGAAAAGGTGCAATCACCGAAATCAAGCCAGTAGTTTCGAAATGAGAGCTTTGCGTATGTACTGATTTCAAGATTTTTTCTTATATATGTAGAAATTGCTTGGATTTGCTACATTTAATAAGCTGTCATTTCCAAAGTATTTGCTTGATCTCGATTATTTAAACTTTTGTGAGTTTTAATTTATGTCAGCTTGTAAATTCTTTAAAGCGTTTTCAATTCGAGCAAATATTTCAAAAAATTTGGATCTGAAAGTAATTTTGTAATTTTTCAATTTTTTTAGAACACGAAAAAAATACTTTTATATAGCAATTTTTCGAAATAATTGTCTGATTATAAAATAATTACAAGAATTTAGAAGCTGAGGTAAATTTACACTCAGAACAGTTGCAATCATCGAAATCAAGCAAGTAGTTTGGATATGAAGGCTTTGCGTAAGTACTGTTTCAAGATTTGTCTTGATATAGGTAGAAATTTCTTGGATTTGCTACATTTGACAAGCTGTCATTTCCAAAGTACTTGCTTGATCTCGATGATTTAAACTGTTGTGAGTTTTAATTTATGTCAGCTTGTAAATTCCTGAAAGTGATTTTAATTCGAGCAAATATTTCCAAAAATTTGGATCTGAAAGTAATTTTGTATTTTTCATTTTTTTTTAGAACACGAAAAAACTACTTTTAGGTAGCAATTTTTCGAAATAATTGTTTGGTTATAAAATAGTTACAAGGGTTTAGAAGCGGAGTTTAATCTACAATCAGAACAGTTACAATCATCGAAATCAAGCAAGTAGTTTGAAAATGAGAGCTTTGCGTAAGTACTGATTTCAAGATTTTTCTTGATATAGGTAGAAATTTCTTGGACTTGCTACTTTGGACAAGCTGTCATTTCCAAAGTAGTTGCTTGATCTCGATAATTTAAATTGTTGTGAGTTTTAATTTATGTCAGCTTGTAAATTCTAGAAAGCGCTTTTAATTCGAGCAAATATTTCAAAAAATTTGGATCTGAAAGTAATTTTGTAATTTGTCATTTTTTAGAACACGAAAAAAATATTTTTAGATAATAATTTTTCGAAATAATTGTTTGATTATAAAATGGTTACAAGGATTTAGAATCAGAGGTAAATTTACACTCAGGACAGTTACTATCATCGAAATCAAGCAAGTAGTTTGAAAATGAGAGCCTTGCGTATGTACTGATTTCCAGATTTTTCTTGATATAAGTAGAAATTTCTTGGATTTGCTACATTGGACAAGCTGTCATTTCCAAAGTACTTGCTTGATCTCGATGAATTAAACTGTTGTGAGTTTTAATTTATGTCAGCTTGAAAGCGTTTTCAATTCGAGCAAAATTTTCAAAAAATTTGGATCTGAAAGTAATTTTGTAATTTTTCATTTTTTTAAAACACGAAAAAACTACTTTTAGATAGCAATTTTTCGAAATAATTGTCTGATTATAAAATAATTACAAGAATTTAGAAGATAAGGTAAATTTACACTCAGAACAGTTACAATCATCGAAATCAAGCAAGCAGTTTGGATATGAGAGCCTTGCGTAAATACTGATTTCAAAATTTGCTATATTGGACAAGCTGTCAATTCCAAAGTACTTGCTTGATCTCGATAATTTAAACTGTTGTGAGTTTTAGTTTATGTCGGCTTATAAATTCTTGAAAGCGTTTTCAATTCGAGCAAAAATTTCAAAAAATTTGGATCTGAAAGTAATTTTGTAATTTTTCAATTTTTTTTAGAACACGAAAAAAATACTTTTATATAGCAATTTTTCGAAATCATTTATTGATTATAAAATGGTTACAAGGATTTAGAAGCTGAGTTAAATCTATACTCAGAACAGTTACAATTATCGAAATTAAGCAAGTAGTTTGGAAATGAGAGCTTTGCGTATGTACTGATTTCAAGATTTTGTTGGATATAAGTAGAAATTTCTTGGATTTGCTACATTGGACAAGCTTACATTTCCAAAGTACTTGATTGATCTCGATGGTTAAAACTTTTGTGAGTTTTAATTTAAGTCAGCTTGTAAACAGTTGGAAGCGTTTTCAATTCGAGCAAATATTTCGAAAAATTTGGATCTGAAAGTAATTTTGTAATTTTTATCTTTTTTAAAACACGAAAAAACTACTTTTAGATAGCAATTTTTCGAAATAATTGTCTGATTATAAAATAATTACAAGGGTTTAGAAGCGGAGTTTAATCTACACTCAGAACAGTTACAATCATCGAAATCAAGCAAGTAGTTTGAAAATGAGAGCTTTGCGTAAGTACTGATTTCAAGATTTTTCTTGATATAGGTAGAAATATCTTGGATTTGCTACTTTGGACAAGCTGTCATTTCCAAAGTAGTTGCTTGATCTCGATAATTTAAACTGTTGTGAGTTTAAATTTATGTCAGCTTGTAAATTCTAGAAAGCGCTTTTAATTCGAGCAAATATTTCAAAAAATTTGGATCTGAAAGTAATTTTGTAATTTTTCATTTTTTAGAACACGTAAAAAATATTTTTAGATAACAATTTTTCGAAATAATTGTTTGATTATAAAATGGTTACAAGGATTTAGAATCAGAGGTAAATTTACACTCAGGACAGTTACAATCATCGAAATCAAGCAAGTAGTTTGAAAATGAGAGCTTTGCGTAAGTACTGATTTCAAGATTTTTCTTGATATAGGTAGAAATTTCTTGGATTTGCTACTTTGGACAAGCTGTCATTTCCAAAGTAGTTGCTTGATCTCGATAATTTAAACTGTTGTGAGCTTTAATTTATGTCAGCTTGTAAATTCTAGAAAGCGCTTTTAATTCGATCAAATATTTCAAAAAATTTGGATCTGAAAGTAATTTTGTAATTTTTCATTTTTTAGAACACGAAAAAAATATTTTTAGATAACAATTTTTCGAAATAATTGTTTGATTATAAAATGGTTACAAGGATTTAGAATCAGAGGTAAATTTACACTCAGGACAGTTACTATCATCGAAATCAAGCAAGTAGTTTGAAAATGAGAGCCTTGCGTATGTACTGATTTCAAGATTTTTCTTGATATAAGTAGAAATTTCTTGGATTTGCTACATTGGACAAGCTGTCATTTCCAAAGTACTTGCTTGATCTCGATGAATTAAACTGTTGTGAGTTTTAATTTATGTCAGCTTGAAAGCGTTTTCAATTCGGCAAAAATTTCAAAAAATTTGGATCTGAAAGTAATTTTGTAATTTTTCATTTTTTTAAAACACGAAAAAACTACTTTTAGATAGCAATTTTTCGAAATAATTGTCTGATTATAAAATAATTACAAGAATTTAGAAGATAAGGTAAATTTACACTCAGAACAGTTAGAATCATCGAAATCAAGCAAGCAGTTTGGATATGAGAGCCTTGCGTAAGTACTGATTTCAAAATTTGCTATATTGGACAAGCTGTCAATTCCAAAGTACTTGCTTGATCTCGATAATTTAAACTGTTGTGAGTTTTAGTTTATGTCGGCTTATAAATTCTTGAAAGCGTTTTCAATTCGAGCAAAAATTTCAAAAAATTTGGATCTGAAAGTAATTTTGTAATTTTTCATTTTTTTTAAAACACGAAAAAACTACTTTTAGATAGCAATTTTTCGAAATAATTGTTTGATTATAAAATGATTACAAGGATTTAGAAGCTGAGGCAAATTTACACTCAGAACAGTTAAAATCATCGAAATCAAGGAAGCAGTTTGGAAATGAGAGCTTTGCGTAAGTACTGATTTTAAGATTTTTCTTGATATAGGTAGAAATTTCTTGGATTTGCTACTTTGGACAAGCTGTCATTTCCAAAGTAGTTGCTTGATCTCGATAATTTAAACTGTTGTGAGTTTTAATTTATGTCAGCTTGTAAATTCTAGAAAGCGCTTTTAATTCGAGCAAATATTTCAAAAAAATTGGTTCTGAAAGTAATTTTGTAATTTTTCATTTTTTAGAACACGAAAAAAATATTTTTAGATTACAATTTTTCGAAATAATTGTTTGATTATAAAATGGTTACAAGGATTTAGAATCAGAGGTAAATTTACACTCAGAACAGTTAAAATCATCGAAATCAAGGAAGCAGTTTGGAAATGAGAGCTTTGCGTAAGTACTGATTTTAAGATTTTTCTTGATATAGGTAGAAATTTCTTGGATTTGCTACTTTGGACAAGCTGTCATTTCCAAAGTACTTGCTTGATCTCGATAATTTAAACTGTTGTGAGTTTTAATTTATGTCAGCTTATAAATTCTTGAAAGCGTTTTCAATTCGAGCAAATGTTTCAAAAAATTTGGATCTGAAAGTAATTTTGTAATTTTTCAATTTTTTTTAGCACACGAAAAAAATACTTTTATATAGCAATTTTTCGAAATCATTGGTTGATTATAAAATGGTTACAAGGATTTAGAAGCTGAGTTAAATCTATACTCAGAACAGTTACAATCATCGAAATCAAGCAAGTAGTTTGGAAATGAGAGCTTTGCGTATATACTGATTTCAAGATTTTTTTGGATATAAGTAGAAATTTCTTGGATTTGCTACATTGGACAAGCTTACATTTCCAAAGTACTTGCTTGATCTCGATGGTTAAAACTTTTGTGAGTTTTAATTTATGTCAGCTTGTAAACAGTTGGAAGCGTTTTCAATTCGAGCAAATATTTCGAAAAATTTGGATCTGAAAGTAATTTTGTAATTTTTATTTTTTTTTAAAACACGAAAAAAACTACTTTTAGATAGCAATTTTTCGAAATAATTGTCTGATTATAAAATAATTACAAGAATTTAGAAGATAAGGTAAATTTACACTCAGAACAGTTACAATCATCGAAATCAAGCAAGCAGTTTGGATATGAGAGCCTTGCGTAAATACTGATTTCAAAATTTGCTATATTGGACAAGCTGTCAATTCCAAAGTACTTGCTTGATCTCGATAATTTAAACTGTTGTGAGTTTTAGTTTATGTCGGCTTATAAATTCTTGAAAGCGTTTTCAATTCGAGCAAAAATTTCAAAAAATTTGGATCTGAAAGTAATTTTGTAATTTTTCAATTTTTTTTAGAACACGAAAAAAATACTTTTATATAGCAATTTTTCGAAATCATTTATTGATTATAAAATGGTTACAAGGATTTAGAAGCTGAGTTAAATCTATACTCAGAACAGTTACAATTATCGAAATTAAGCAAGTAGTTTGGAAATGAGAGCTTTGCGTATGTACTGATTTCAAGATTTTGTTGGATATAAGTAGAAATTTCTTGGATTTGCTACATTGGACAAGCTTACATTTCCAAAGTACTTGATTGATCTCGATGGTTAAAACTTTTGTGAGTTTTAATTTAAGTCAGCTTGTAAACAGTTGGAAGCGTTTTCAATTCGAGCAAATATTTCGAAAAATTTGGATCTGAAAGTAATTTTGTAATTTTTATCTTTTTTAAAACACGAAAAAACTACTTTTAGATAGCAATTTTTCGAAATAATTGTCTGATTATAAAATAATTACAAGGGTTTAGAAGCGGAGTTTAATCTACACTCAGAACAGTTACAATCATCGAAATCAAGCAAGTAGTTTGAAAATGAGAGCTTTGCGTAAGTACTGATTTCAAGATTTTTCTTGATATAGGTAGAAATATCTTGGATTTGCTACTTTGGACAAGCTGTCATTTCCAAAGTAGTTGCTTGATCTCGATAATTTAAACTGTTGTGAGTTTAAATTTATGTCAGCTTGTAAATTCTAGAAAGCGCTTTTAATTCGAGCAAATATTTCAAAAAATTTGGATCTGAAAGTAATTTTGTAATTTTTCATTTTTTAGAACACGTAAAAAATATTTTTAGATAACAATTTTTCGAAATAATTGTTTGATTATAAAATGGTTACAAGGATTTAGAATCAGAGGTAAATTTACACTCAGGACAGTTACAATCATCGAAATCAAGCAAGTAGTTTGAAAATGAGAGCTTTGCGTAAGTACTGATTTCAAGATTTTTCTTGATATAGGTAGAAATTTCTTGGATTTGCTACTTTGGACAAGCTGTCATTTCCAAAGTAGTTGCTTGATCTCGATAATTTAAACTGTTGTGAGCTTTAATTTATGTCAGCTTGTAAATTCTAGAAAGCGCTTTTAATTCGATCAAATATTTCAAAAAATTTGGATCTGAAAGTAATTTTGTAATTTTTCATTTTTTAGAACACGAAAAAAATATTTTTAGATAACAATTTTTCGAAATAATTGTTTGATTATAAAATGGTTACAAGGATTTAGAATCAGAGGTAAATTTACACTCAGGACAGTTACTATCATCGAAATCAAGCAAGTAGTTTGAAAATGAGAGCCTTGCGTATGTACTGATTTCAAGATTTTTCTTGATATAAGTAGAAATTTCTTGGATTTGCTACATTGGACAAGCTGTCATTTCCAAAGTACTTGCTTGATCTCGATGAATTAAACTGTTGTGAGTTTTAATTTATGTCAGCTTGAAAGCGTTTTCAATTCGGCAAAAATTTCAAAAAATTTGGATCTGAAAGTAATTTTGTAATTTTTCATTTTTTTAAAACACGAAAAAACTACTTTTAGATAGCAATTTTTCGAAATAATTGTCTGATTATAAAATAATTACAAGAATTTAGAAGATAAGGTAAATTTACACTCAGAACAGTTAGAATCATCGAAATCAAGCAAGCAGTTTGGATATGAGAGCCTTGCGTAAGTACTGATTTCAAAATTTGCTATATTGGACAAGCTGTCAATTCCAAAGTACTTGCTTGATCTCGATAATTTAAACTGTTGTGAGTTTTAGTTTATGTCGGCTTATAAATTCTTGAAAGCGTTTTCAATTCGAGCAAAAATTTCAAAAAATTTGGATCTGAAAGTAATTTTGTAATTTTTCATTTTTTTTAAAACACGAAAAAACTACTTTTAGATAGCAATTTTTCGAAATAATTGTTTGATTATAAAATGATTACAAGGATTTAGAAGCTGAGGCAAATTTACACTCAGAACAGTTAAAATCATCGAAATCAAGGAAGCAGTTTGGAAATGAGAGCTTTGCGTAAGTACTGATTTTAAGATTTTTCTTGATATAGGTAGAAATTTCTTGGATTTGCTACTTTGGACAAGCTGTCATTTCCAAAGTAGTTGCTTGATCTCGATAATTTAAACTGTTGTGAGTTTTAATTTATGTCAGCTTGTAAATTCTAGAAAGCGCTTTTAATTCGAGCAAATATTTCAAAAAAATTGGTTCTGAAAGTAATTTTGTAATTTTTCATTTTTTAGAACACGAAAAAAATATTTTTAGATTACAATTTTTCGAAATAATTGTTTGATTATAAAATGGTTACAAGGATTTAGAATCAGAGGTAAATTTACACTCAGAACAGTTAAAATCATCGAAATCAAGGAAGCAGTTTGGAAATGAGAGCTTTGCGTAAGTACTGATTTTAAGATTTTTCTTGATATAGGTAGAAATTTCTTGGATTTGCTACTTTGGACAAGCTGTCATTTCCAAAGTACTTGCTTGATCTCGATAATTTAAACTGTTGTGAGTTTTAATTTATGTCAGCTTATAAATTCTTGAAAGCGTTTTCAATTCGAGCAAATGTTTCAAAAAATTTGGATCTGAAAGTAATTTTGTAATTTTTCAATTTTTTTTAGCACACGAAAAAAATACTTTTATATAGCAATTTTTCGAAATCATTGGTTGATTATAAAATGGTTACAAGGATTTAGAAGCTGAGTTAAATCTATACTCAGAACAGTTACAATCATCGAAATCAAGCAAGTAGTTTGGAAATGAGAGCTTTGCGTATATACTGATTTCAAGATTTTTTTGGATATAAGTAGAAATTTCTTGGATTTGCTACATTGGACAAGCTTACATTTCCAAAGTACTTGCTTGATCTCGATGGTTAAAACTTTTGTGAGTTTTAATTTATGTCAGCTTGTAAACAGTTGGAAGCGTTTTCAATTCGAGCAAATATTTCGAAAAATTTGGATCTGAAAGTAATTTTGTAATTTTTATTTTTTTTTAAAACACGAAAAAAACTACTTTTAGATAGCAATTTTTCGAAATAATTGTCTGATTATAAAATAATTACAAGAATTTTAGAAGCTGAGGTAAATTTACACTCAGAACAGTTACAATCATCGAAATCAAGCAAGTAGTTTGTATATGAAGGCTTTGCGTAAGTACTGATTTCAAGATTTTTCTTGATATAGGTAGAAATTTCTTGGATTTGCTACATTTGACAAGCTGTCATTTCCAAAGTACTTGCTTGATCTCGATGATTTAAACTGTTGTGAGTTTTAATTTATGTCAGCTTGAAAGCGTTTTCAATTCGAGCAAAAATTTAAAAAAATTTGGATCTGAAAGTAATTTTGTAATTTTTCATTTTTTTAAAACACGAAAAAACTACTTTTAGATAGCAATTTTTCGAAATAATTGTCTGATTATAAAATAATTACAAGAACTTAGAAGATATGGTAAATCTACACTCAGAACAGTTAGAATCATCGAAATCAAGCAAGCAGTTTGGATATGAGAGCCTTGCGTAAGTACTGATTTCAAAATTTGCTATATTGGACAAGCTGTCAATTCCAAAGTACTTGCTTGATCTCGATAATTTAAACTGTTGTGAGTTTTAGTTTATGTCGGCTTATAAATTCTTGAAAGCGTTTTCAATTCGAGCAAAAATTTCAAAAAATTTGGATCTGAAAGTAATTTTGTAATTTTTCATTTTTTTTAAAACACGAAAAAACTACTTTTAGATAGCAATTTTTCGAAATAATTGTTTGATTATAAAATGATTACAAGGATTTAGAAGCTGAGGCAAATTTACACTCAGAACAGTTAAAATCATCGAAATCAAGGAAGCAGTTTGGAAATGAGAGCTTTGCGTAAGTACTGATTTTAAGATTTTTCTTGATATAGGTAGAAATTTCTTGGATTTGCTACTTTGGACAAGCTGTCATTTCCAAAGTAGTTGCTTGATCTCGATAATTTAAACTGTTGTGAGTTTTAATTTATGTCAGCTTGTAAATTCTAGAAAGCGCTTTTAATTCGAGCAAATATTTCAAAAAAATTGGTTCTGAAAGTAATTTTGTAATTTTTCATTTTTTAGAACACGAAAAAAATATTTTTAGATAACAATTTTTCGAAATAATTGTTTGATTATAAAATGGTTACAAGGATTTAGAATCAGAGGTAAATTTACACTCAGAACAGTTAAAATCATCGAAATCAAGGAAGCAGTTTGGAAATGAGAGCTTTGCGTAAGTACTGATTTTAAGATTTTTCTTGATATAGGTAGAAATTTCTTGGATTTGCTACTTTGGACAAGCTGTCATTTCCAAAGTACTTGCTTGATCTCGATAATTTAAACTGTTGTGAGTTTTAATTTATGTCAGCTTATAAATTCTTGAAAGCGTTTTCAATTCGAGCAAATGTTTCAAAAAATTTGGATCTGAAAGTAATTTTGTAATTTTTCAATTTTTTTTAGAACACGAAAAAAATACTTTTATATAGCAATTTTTCGAAATCATTGGTTGATTATAAAATGGTTACAAGGATTTAGAAGCTGAGTTAAATCTATACTCAGAACAGTTACAATCATCGAAATCAAGCAAGTAGTTTGGAAATGAGAGCTTTGCGTATATACTGATTTCAAGATTTTTTTGGATATAAGTAGAAATTTCTTGGATTTGCTACATTGGACAAGCTTACATTTCCAAAGTACTTGCTTGATCTCGATGGTTAAAACTTTTGTGAGTTTTAATTTATGTCAGCTTGTAAACAGTTGGAAGCGTTTTCAATTCGAGCAAATATTTCGAAAAATTTGGATCTGAAAGTAATTTTGTAATTTTTATTTTTTTTTAAAACACGAAAAAAACTACTTTTAGATAGCAATTTTTCGAAATAATTGTCTGATTATAAAATAATTACAAGAATTTTAGAAGCTGAGGTAAATTTACACTCAGAACAGTTACAATCATCGAAATCAAGCAAGTAGTTTGTATATGAAGGCTTTGCGTAAGTACTGATTTCAAGATTTTTCTTGATATAGGTAGAAATTTCTTGGATTTGCTACATTTGACAAGCTGTCATTTCCAAAGTACTTGCTTGATCTCGATGATTTAAACTGTTGTGAGTTTTAATTTATGTCAGCTTGAAAGCGTTTTCAATTCGAGCAAAAATTTAAAAAAATTTGGATCTGAAAGTAATTTTGTAATTTTTCATTTTTTTAAAACACGAAAAAACTACTTTTAGATAGCAATTTTTCGAAATAATTGTCTGATTATAAAATAATTACAAGAACTTAGAAGATATGGTAAATCTACACTCAGAACAGTTAGAATCATCGAAATCAAGCAAGCAGTTTGGATATGAGAGCCTTGCGTAAGTACTGATTTCAAAATTTGCTATATTGGAAAAGCTGTCAATTCCAAAGTACTTGCTTGATCTCGATAATTTAAACTGTTGTGAGTTTTAGTTTATGTCAGCTTGTAAATTCTAGAAAGCGCTTTTAATTCGTTCAAATATTTCAAAAAATTTGGATCTGAAAGTAATTTTGTAATTTTTCATTTTTTAGAACACGAAAAAAATATTTTTAGATAACAATTTTTCGAAATAATTATTTGATTATAAAATGGTTACAAGGATTTAGAATCAGAGGTAAATTTACACTCAGGACAGTTACTATCATCGAAATCAAGCAAGTAGTTTGAAAATGAGAGCTTTGCGTATGTACTGATTTCAAGATTTTTCTTGATATAAGTAGAAATTTCTTGGATTTGCTACATTGGACAAGCTGTCATTTCCAAAGTACTTGCTTAATCTCGATGAATTAAACTGTTGTGAGTTTTAATTTATGTCAGCTTGAAAGCGTTTTCAATTCGAGCAAAAATTTCAAAAAATTTGGATCTGGAAGTAATTTTGTAATTTTTCATTTTTTTAAAACACGAAAAAACTACTTTTAGATAGCAATTTTTCGAAATAATTGTCTGATTATAAAATAATTACAAGAATTTAGAAGATAAGGTAAATTTACACTCAGAACAGTTAGAATCATCGAAATCAAGCAAGCAGTTTGGATATGAGAGCCTTGCGTAAGTACTGATTTCAAAATTTGCTATATTGGACAAGCTGTCAATTCCAAAGTACTTCCTTGATCTCGATAATTTAAACTGTTGTGAGTTTTAGTTTATGTCGGCTTATAAATTCTTGAAAGCGTTTTCAATTCGAGCAAAAATTTCAAAAAATTTGGATCTGAAAGTAATTTTGTAATTTTTCATTTTTTTTAAAACACGAAAAAACTACTTTTAGATAGCAATTTTTCGAAATAATTGTTTGATTATAAAATAATTACAAGGATTTAGAAGCTGAGGCAAATTTACACTCAGAACAGTTAAAATCATCGAAATCAAGGAAGCAGTTTGGAAATGAGAGCTTTGCGTAAGTACTGATTTTAAGATTGTTCTTGATATAGGTAGACATTTGTTGGATTTGCTACTTTGGACAAGCTGTCATTTCCAAAGTACTTGCTTGATCTCGATAATTTAAACTGATATGAGTTTAAATTTATGTCAGGTTGTAAATTCTTGGAAGCGTTTTCAATTCGAGCAAGAATTTCAAAAAATTTGGATTTGAAAGTAATTTTGTAATTTTTCATTTTTTTTCTTAAACACGAAAAAACTACTTTTAGATAGCAATTTTTAGAAATAATTGTTCGATTATAAAATGATTACAACGATTTAAAAGCTGAGATAAATTTACACTCAGAACAGTTACAATTATCGAAATCAAGGAAGTAGTTTGGATATGAGAGCTTTGCGTATGTACTGATTTCAAGATTTTTCTTGATATATGTAGAAATTTCTTGGATTTGCTACTTTGGACAAGCTGTCATTTCCAAAGTACTTGCTTGATCTCGATAATTTAAACTGATATGAGTTTAAATTTATGTCAGCTTGTAAATTCTTGAAAGCGCTTTTAATTCGAGCAAATATTTCAAAAAATTTGGATCTGAAAGTAATTTTGTAATTTTTCATTTTTTTTAGAACACGAAAAAAATATTTTTAGATAACAATTTTTCGAAATAATTATTTGATTATAAAATGGTTACAAGGATTTAGAATCAGAGGTAAATTTACACTCAGGACAGTTACTATCATCGAAATCAAGCAAGTAGTTTGAAAATGAGAGCTTTGCGTATGTACTGATTTCAAGATTTTTCTTGATATAAGTAGAAATTTCTTGGATTTGCTACATTGGACAAGCTGTCATTTCCAAAGTACTTGCTTAATCTCGATGAATTAAACTGTTGTGAGTTTTAATTTATGTCAGCTTGAAAGCGTTTTCAATTCGAGCAAAAATTTCAAAAAATTTGGATCTGGAAGTAATTTTGTAATTTTTCATTTTTTTAAAACACGAAAAAACTACTTTTAGATAGCAATTTTTCGAAATAATTGTCTGATTATAAAATAATTACAAGAATTTAGAAGATAAGGTAAATTTACACTCAGAACAGTTAGAATCATCGAAATCAAGCAAGCAGTTTGGATATGAGAGCCTTGCGTAAGTACTGATTTCAAAATTTGCTATATTGGACAAGCTGTCAATTCCAAAGTACTTCCTTGATCTCGATAATTTAAACTGTTGTGAGTTTTAGTTTATGTCGGCTTATAAATTCTTGAAAGCGTTTTCAATTCGAGCAAAAATTTCAAAAAATTTGGATCTGAAAGTAATTTTGTAATTTTTCATTTTTTTTAAAACACGAAAAAACTACTTTTAGATAGCAATTTTTCGAAATAATTGTTTGATTATAAAATAATTACAAGGATTTAGAAGCTGAGGCAAATTTACACTCAGAACAGTTAAAATCATCGAAATCAAGGAAGCAGTTTGGAAATGAGAGCTTTGCGTAAGTACTGATTTTAAGATTGTTCTTGATATAGGTAGACATTTGTTGGATTTGCTACTTTGGACAAGCTGTCATTTCCAAAGTACTTGCTTGATCTCGATAATTTAAACTGATATGAGTTTAAATTTATGTCAGGTTGTAAATTCTTGGAAGCGTTTTCAATTCGAGCAAGAATTTCAAAAAATTTGGATTTGAAAGTAATTTTGTAATTTTTCATTTTTTTTCTTAAACACGAAAAAACTACTTTTAGATAGCAATTTTTAGAAATAATTGTTCGATTATAAAATGATTACAACGATTTAAAAGCTGAGATAAATTTACACTCAGAACAGTTACAATTATCGAAATCAAGGAAGTAGTTTGGATATGAGAGCTTTGCGTATGTACTGATTTCAAGATTTTTCTTGATATATGTAGACATTTCTTGGATTTGCTACTTTGGACAAGCTGTCATTTCCAAAGTACTTGCTTGATCTCGATAATTTAAACTGATATGAGTTTAAATTTATGTCAGCTTGTAAATTCTTGAAAGCGCTTTTAATTCGAGCAAATATTTCAAAAAATTTGGATCTGAAAGTAATTTTGTAATTTTTCATTTTTTTTAGAACACGAAAAAAATACTTTTAGATAGCAATTTTTCGAAATAATTGTTTGATTATAAAATGGTTACAAGGATTAAAAATCCGAGGTAAGTTTACACTCAGAACAGTTACAATCATCCAAATCAAGGAAGTACTTTGAAAATGAGAGCCTTGCGTAAATACTGATTTCAAGATTTTTTTGTATATAAGTAGAAATTTATTGGATTTGCTACATTGGATAAGCTGTCATTTCCAAAGTTCTTGCTTGATCTCGATTATTTAAACTTTTGCGAGTTTTAATTTATGTCAGCTTGTAAATTCTTTGAAGCGTTTTCAATTCGAGCAAAAATTTCAAAAAAATTGGATTTGAAAGTAATTTTGTAATTTTTCATTTTTTTTTTTTAACACGAAAAAACTACTTTTAGATAGCAATTTTTCGAAATAATTGTTTGATTATAAAATGATTACAGTGGTTTAGAAGCTGAGATAAATTTACACTCAGAACAGTTACAATCATCGAAATCAAGCAAGTAGTTTGGATATGAGAGCTTTGCGTATGTACTGATTTCAAGATTTTTCTTGATATAAGTAGAAATTTCTTGGATTTGCTACTTTGGACAAGCTGTCATTTCCAAAGTACTTGCATGATCTCGATAATTTAAACTGTTGTGAGTTTTAATTTATGTCAGCTTGTAAATTCATGTAAGCGCTTTTAGTTCGAGCAAATATTTCAAAATATTTGGATCTGAAAGTAATTTTGTAATTTTTCATTTTTTTAGAACACAAAAAAAAAATACTTTTAGATAGCAATTTTTCGAAATAATTGTTTGATTATAAAATGGTTACAAGGATTTAGAATCAGAGGTAAATTTACACTCAGGACAGTTACTATCATCGAAATCAAGCAAGTAGTTTGGATATGAAGGCTTTGCGTAAGTACTGATTTCAAGATTTTTCTTGATATAGGTAGAAATTTCTTGGATTTGCTACATTTGACAAGCTGTCATTTCCTAAGTACTTGCTTGATCTCGATGAATTAAACTGTTGTGAGTTTTAATTTATGTCAGCTTGAAAGCGTTTTCAATTCGAGCAAAAATTTCAAAAAATTTGGATCTGAAAGTAATTTTGTAATTTTTCATTTTTTTAAAACACGAAAAAACTACTTTTAGATAGCAATTTTTCGAAATAATTGTCTGATTATAAAATAATTACAAGAATTTAGAAGATAAGGTAAATTTACACTCAGAACAGTTAGAATCATCGAAATCAAGCAAGCAGTTTGGATATGAGAGCCTTGCGTAAATACTGATTTCAAAATTTGCTATATTGGACAAGCTGTCAATTCCAAAGTACTTGCTTGATCTCGATAATTTAAACTGTTGTGAGTTTTAGTTTATGTCGGCTTATAAATTCTTGAAAGCGTTTTCAATTCGAGCAAATATTTCAAAAAAATTGGATCTGAAAGTAATTTTGTAATTTTTCATTTTTTTTTTTAACACGAAAAAACTACTTTTAGGTAGCAATTTTTCGAAATAATTGTTTGATTATAACATGATTACACGGATTTAGAAGCTGAGTTAAATCTACACTCAGAACAGTTGCAATCATCGAAATCAAGCAAGTAGTTTCGAAATGAGAGCTTTGCGTATGTACTGATTTCAAGATTTTTTTTATATATGTAGAAATTGCTTGGATTTGCTACATTGGATAAGCTGTCATTTCCAAAGTACTTGCTTGATCTCGATTATTTAAACTTTTATGAGTTTTAATTTATGTCAGCTTGTAAATTCTTGGAAGTGTTTTCAATTCGAGCAAAACTTTCAAAAAATTTGGATCTGAAAGTAATTTTGTAATTTTTCATTTTTTAGAACACGAAAAAAATATTTTTAGATAACAATTTTTCGAAATAATTGTTTGATTATAAAATGGTTACAAGGATTTAGAATCAGAGGTAAATTTACACTCAGGACAGTTACTATCATCGAAATCAAGCAAGTAGTTTGAAAATGAGAGCCTTGCGTATGTACTGATTTCAAGATTTTTCTTGATATAAGTAGAAATTTCTTGGATTTGCTACATTGGACAAGCTGTCATTTCCAAAGTACTTGCTTGATCTCGATGAATTAAACTGTTGTGAGTTTTAATTTATGTCAGCTTGAAAGCGTTTTCAATTCGAGCAAAAATTTCAAAAAATTTGGATCTGAAAGTAATTTTGTAATTTTTCATTTTTTTAAAACACGAAAAAACTACTTTTAGATAGCAATTTTTCGAAATAATTGTCTGATTATAAAATAATTACAAGAATTTAGAAGATAAGGTAAATTTACACTCAGAACAGTTAGAATCATCGAAATCAAGCAAGCAGTTTGGATATAAGAGCCTTGCGTAAGTACTGATTTCAAAATTTGCTATATTGGACAAGCTGTCATTTCCAAAGTACTTGCTTGATCTCGATAATTTAAATTGTTGTGAGTTTTAATTTATGTCAGCTTGTAAATTCCTGAAAGTGATTTCAATTCGAGCAAATATTTCCAAAAATTTGGATCTGAAAGTAATTTTCCATTTTTTTTAGAACACGAAAAAACTACTTTTAGGTAGCAATTTTTCGAAATAATTGTTTGATTATAAAATAGTTACAAGAGTTTAGAAGCGGAGTTTAATCTACAATCAGAACAGTTACAATCATCGAAATCAAGCAAGTAGTTTGAAAATGAGAGCTTTGCGTATATACAGATTTAAAGATTTTTCTTGATATAAGTAGAAATTTCTTGGATTTGCTACATTGGACAAGCTGTCATTTCCAAAGTAGTTGCTTGATCTCGATAATTTAAACTGTTGTGAGCTTTAATTTATGTCAGCTTGTAAATTCTAGAAAGCGCTTTTAATTCGATCAAATATTTCAAAAAATTTGGATCTGAAAGTAATTTTGTAATTTTTCATTTTTTAGAACACGAAAAAAATATTTTTAGATAACAATTTTTCGAAATAATTATTTGATTATAAAATGGTTACAAGGATTTAGAATCAGAGGTAAATTTACACTCAGGACAGTTACTATCATCGAAATCAAGCAAGTAGTTTGAAAATGAGAGCTTTGCGTATGTACTGATTTCAAGATTTTTCTTGATATAAGTAGAAATTTCTTGGATTTGCTACATTGGACAAGCTGTCATTTCCAAAGTACTTGCTTAATCTCGATGAATTAAACTGTTGTGAGTTTTAATTTATGTCAGCTTGAAAGCGTTTTCAATTCGAGCAAAAATTTCAAAAAATTTGGATCTGGAAGTAATTTTGTAATTTTTCATTTTTTTAAAACACGAAAAAACTACTTTTAGATAGCAATTTTTCGAAATAATTGTCTGATTATAAAATAATTACAAGAATTTAGAAGATAAGGTAAATTTACACTCAGAACAGTTAGAATCATCGAAATCAAGCAAGCAGTTTGGATATGAGAGCCTTGCGTAAGTACTGATTTCAAAATTTGCTATATTGGACAAGCTGTCAATTCCAAAGTACTTCCTTGATCTCGATAATTTAAACTGTTGTGAGTTTTAGTTTATGTCGGCTTATAAATTCTTGAAAGCGTTTTCAATTCGAGCAAAAATTTCAAAAAATTTGGATCTGAAAGTAATTTTGTAATTTTTCATTTTTTTTAAAACACGAAAAAACTACTTTTAGATAGCAATTTTTCGAAATAATTGTTTGATTATAAAATAATTACAAGGATTTAGAAGCTGAGGCAAATTTACACTCAGAACAGTTAAAATCATCGAAATCAAGGAAGCAGTTTGGAAATGAGAGCTTTGCGTAAGTACTGATTTTAAGATTGTTCTTGATATAGGTAGACATTTGTTGGATTTGCTACTTTGGACAAGCTGTCATTTCCAAAGTACTTGCTTGATCTCGATAATTTAAACTGATATGAGTTTAAATTTATGTCAGGTTGTAAATTCTTGGAAGCGTTTTCAATTCGAGCTAGAATTTCAAAAAATTTGGATTTGAAAGTAATTTTGTAATTTTTCATTTTTTTTCTTAAACACGAAAAAACTACTTTTAGATAGCAATTTTTAGAAATAATTGTTCGATTATAAAATGATTACAACGATTTAAAAGCTGAGATAAATTTACACTCAGAACAGTTACAATTATCGAAATCAAGGAAGTAGTTTGGATATGAGAGCTTTGCGTATGTACTGATTTCAAGATTTTTCTTGATATATGTAGAAATTTCTTGGATTTGCTACTTTGGACAAGCTGTCATTTCCAAAGTACTTGCTTGATCTCGATAATTTAAACTGATATGAGTTTAAATTTATGTCAGCTTGTAAATTCTTGAAAGCGCTTTTAATTCGAGCAAATATTTCAAAAAATTTGGATCTGAAAGTAATTTTGTAATTTTTCATTTTTTTTAGAACACGAAAAAAATACTTTTAGATAGCAATTTTTCGAAATAATTGTTTGATTATAAAATGGTTACAAGGATTAAAAATCCGAGGTAAGTTTACACTCAGAACAGTTACAATCATCCAAATCAAGGAAGTACTTTGAAAATGAGAGCCTTGCGTAAATACTGATTTCAAGATTTTTTTGTATATAAGTAGAAATTTATTGGATTTGCTACATTGGATAAGCTGTCATTTCCAAAGTTCTTGCTTGATCTCGATTATTTAAACTTTTGCGAGTTTTAATTTATGTCAGCTTGTAAATTCTTTGAAGCGTTTTCAATTCGAGCAAAAATTTCAAAAAAATTGGATTTGAAAGTAATTTTGTAATTTTTCATTTTTTTTTTAACACGAAAAAACTACTTTTAGATAGCAATTTTTCGAAATAATTGTTTGATTATAAAATGATTACAGTGATTTAGAAGCTGAGATAAATTTACACTCAGAACAGTTACAATCATCGAAATCAAGCAAGTAGTTTGGATATGAGAGCTTTGCGTATGTACTGATTTCAAGATTTTTTTGGATATAAGTAGAAATTTCTTGGATTTGCTACATTGGACAAGCTTACATTTCCAAAGTACTTGCCTGATCTCGATTATTTATACTTTTTTGAGTTTTAATTTATGTCAGCTTGTAAATTCTTTGAAGCGTTTTCAATTCGAGCAAAAATTTCAAAAAAATTGGATTTGAAAGTAATTTTGTAATTTTTCATTTTTTTTTTAACACGAAAAAACTACTTTTAGATAGCAATTTTTCGAAATAATTGTTTGATTATAAAATGATTACAGTGATTTAGAAGCTGAGATAAATTTACACTCAGAACAGTTACAATCATCGAAATCAAGCAAGTAGTTTGGATATGAGAGATTTGCGTAAGTACTGATTTCAATATTTTTCTTGATATAGGTAGAAATTTCTTGCATTTGCTACATTGGACAAGCTGTCATTTCCAAAGTACTTGCTTGATCTCGATAATTTAAACTGATATGAGTTTAAATTTATGTCAGGTTGTAAATTCTTGAAAGCGCTTTTAATTCGAGCAAATATTTCAAAAAATCTGGATCTGAAAGTAATTTTGTAATTTTTCATTTTTTTTAGAACACGAAAAAAATACTTTTAGGTAGCAATTTTTCGAAATAATTGTTTGATTATAAAATGGTTACAAGGATTTAGAATCCAAGGTAAATTTACACTCAGAACAGTTACAATCATCGAAATCAAGGAAGTAGTTTGAAAATGAGAGCCTTGCGTATATACTGATTTCAAGATTTTTTTTTATATAAGTAGAATATTATTGGATTTGCTACATTGGATAAGCTGTCATTTCCAAAGTACTTGCCTGCTCTCGATTATTTAAACGCTTGTTAGTTTTAATTTATGTCAGCTTGTAAATTCTTGAAAGCGTTTTCAATTCGAGCAAATATTTCAAAAAATTTGGATCTGAAAGTAATTTTGAAATTTTTCAATTTTTTTTAGCACACGAAAAAAATACTTTTATATAGCAATTTTTCGAAATAATTGGTTGATTATAAAATGGTTACAAGGATTTAGAAGCTGAGTTAAATCTATACTCAGAACAGTTACAATCATCGAAATCAAGCAAGTAGTTTGGAAATGAGAGCTTTGCGTATGTACTGATTTCAAGATTTTTTTGGATATAAGTAGAAATTTCTTGGATTTGCTACATTGGACAAGCTTACATTTCCAAAGTACTTGCTTGATCTCGATGGTTAAAACTTTTGTGAGTTTTAATTTATATCAGCTTGTAAACAGTTGGAAGCGTTTTCAATTCGAGCAAATATTTCGAAATTTTTTTAAAACACGAAAAAACTACTTTTAGATTTCAATTTTTCGAAATAATTGTCTGATTAGAAAATAATTACAAGAATTTAGAAGCTAAGGTAAGTTTACACTCAGAACAGTTACAATCATCGAAATCAAGCAAGTAGTTTGGATATGAAGGCTTTGCGTAAGTACTGATTTCAAGATTTTTCTTGATATAGGTAGAAATTTCTTGGATTTGCTACATTTGACAAGCTGTCATTTCCAAAGTACTTGCTTGATCTCGATGAATTAAACTGTTGTGAGTTTTAATTTATGTCAGCTTGAAAGCGTTTTCAATTCGAGCAAAAATTTCAAAAAATTTGGATCTGAAAGTAATTTTGTAATTTTTCATTTTTTTTAGAACACGAAAAAACTACTTTTAGGTAGCAATTTTTCGAAATAATTGTTTGATTAGAAAATAGTTACAAGGGTTTAGAAGCGGAGTTTAATCTACACTCAGAACAGTTACAATCATCGAAATCAAGCAAGTAGTTTGAAAATGAGAGCTTTGCGTACGTACTGATTTAAAGATTTTTCTTGATATAGGTAGAAATTTCTTGGATTTGCTACTTTGGACAAGCTGTCATTTCCAAAGTAGTTGCTTGATCTCGATAATTTAAACTGTTGTGAGTTTTAATTTATGTCAGCTTGTAAATTCTAGAAAGCGCTTTTAATTCGAGCAAATATTTCAAAAAATTTGGATCTGAAAGTAATTTTGTAATTTTTCATTTTTTAGAACACGAAAAAAATATTTTTAGATAACAATTTTTCGCAATAATTGTTTGATTATAAAATGGTTACAAGGATTTAGAATCAGAGGTAAATTTACACTCAGGACAGTTACTATCATCGAAATCAAGCAAGTAGTTTGAAAATGAGAGCCTTGCGTATGTACTGATTTCAAGATTTTTCTTGATATAAGTAGAAATTTCTTGGATTTGCTACATTGGACAAGCTGTCATTTCCAAAGTACTTGCTTGATCTCGATGAATTAAACTGTTGTGAGTTTTAATTTATGTCAGCTTGATAGCGTTTTCAATTCGAGCAAAAATTTCAAAAAATTTGGATCTGAAAGTAATTTTGTAATTTTTCATTTTTTTTAAAACACGAAAAAACTAATTTTAGATAGCAATTTTTCGAAATAATTGTTTGATTATAAAATGATTACAATAATTTAGAATCAGAGGTAAATTTACACTCAGGACAGTTACTATCATCGAAATCAAGCAAGTAGTTTGAAAATGAGAGCCTTGCGTATGTACTGATTTCAAGATTTTTCTTGATATAAGTAGAAATTTCTTGGATTTGCTACATTGGACAAGCTGTCATTTCCAAAGTACTTGCTTGATCTCGATGAATTAAACTGTTGTGAGTTTTAATTTATGTCAGCTTGATAGCGTTTTCAATTCGAGCCAAAATTTCAAAATATTTGGATCTGAAAGTAATTTTGTAATTTTTCATTTTTTTTAAACATGAAAAAACTACTTTTAGATAGCAATTTTTCGAAATAATTGTTTGATTATAAAATGACTACACGGATTTAGAAGATGAGGCATGATCTCGATAATTTAAACTGTTGTGAGTTTTAATTTATGTCAGCTTGTAAATTCTTGAAAGCTCTTTTAGTTCGAGCAAATATTTCAAAAAATTTGGATCTGAAAGTAATTTTGTAATTTTTCATTTTTTTTAGAACACAAAAAAAATACTTTTAGATAGCAATTTTTCGAAATAAGTGTTTGATTATAAAATGGTTACAAGGATTAAGAATCCGAGGTAAGTTTACACTCAGAACAGTTACAATCATCGAAATCAAGGAAGTAGTTTGAAAATGAGAGCCTTGCGTATATACTGATTTCAAGATTTTTTTTTATATAAGTAGAAATTTATTGGATTTGCTACATTGGATAAGCTGTCATTTCCAAAGTACTTGCTTGATCTCGATGGTTAAAACTTTTGTGAGTTTTAATTTATGTCAGCTTGTAAACAGTTGGAAGCGTTTTCAATTCGAGCAAATATTTCGAAAAATTTGGATCTGAAAGTAATTTTGTAATTTTAAATTTTTTTTAAAACACGAAAAATCTACTTTTAGATAGCAATTTTTCGAAATAATTGTCTGATTATAAAATGGTTACAAAGATTTCGAATCTGAGGTAAATTTACACTCAGAACAGTTACAATCATCGAAATGAAGCAAGTAGTTTGTAAGTGAGAGCCTTGCGTAAGTTCTGATTTCAAGATTTTTCTTGATATAAGTAGAAATTTCTTGAATTTGCTACATTGGACAAGCTGTCATTTCCAAAGTACCTGCTTGATGTCGATGATTTAAGCTGTTGTGAGTTTTAATTTGTGTCAGCTTGTAAGCTCTTGAAAGCGTTTTTAATTCGAGCAAATATTTAAAAAAAAATTGGATCTGGAAGTAATTTTGTAATTTTTAATTTTGTTTCAAACACGAAAAAACTACTTTTAGATAGCAATTTTTCGAAATAATTGCCTAATTATAAAATAATTACAAGAATTTAGAAGCTGAGGTAAATTTAAACTCAGAACGGTTACAACCATCGAAATAAATCAAGTAGTTTGGATATGAGAGCTTTGCGTAAGTACTGATTTCAAGATTTTTTTGGATATAAGTAGAATTTTTTTGGATTTGCTACTTTGGACAAGCTGTCATTTCCAAAGCATCTGTTTGATCTCGATGATTTAAGCCGTTGTGAGTTTAAATTTATGTCGGGTTGTAAACAGTTGAAGAGTTTTCAATTCGAGCAAATATTTCAAAAAATTTGGATCTGAAAGTAATTTTGTAATTTTTAGTTTTTCTTAAAACACGAAAAAACTACTTTTAGATAGCAATTTTTCGAAATAATTGTTTAATTATAAAATGATTACAATGATTTAGAAGCTGAGATAAATTTACACCCAGAACAGTTACAATCATCGCAATCAAGGAAGTAGTTTGGAAATGAGAGCTTTGCGTACGTACTGATTTCAAGATTTTTTTGGATATAAGTAGAAATTTCTTGGATTTGCTACATTGGACAAGCTTACATTTCCAAAGTACTTGCTTGATCTCGATGGTTTAAACTTTTGTGAGTTTTAATTTATGTCAGCTTGTAAACAGTTGGAAGCGTTTTCAATTCGAGCAAATATTTCAAAAAATTTGGATCTGAAAGTAATTTTGTAATTTTTAATTTTTTTTATAACACGAAAAAACTACTTTTAGGTAGCAATTTTTCGAAATAATTGTTTGATTATCAAATGGTTACAAGGGTTTAGAAGCGGAGTTAAATCTACACTCAGAACAGTTACAATCATCGAAATCAAGCAAGTAGTTTGGAAATGAGAGCTTTGCGTATGTACTGATTTCAAGATTTTTTTGGATATAAGTAGAAATTTCTTGGATTTGCTACATTGGACAAGCTTACATTTCCAAAGTACATGCTTGATCTCGATGGTTTAAACTTTTGTGAGTTTTAATTTATGTCAGCTTGTAAACAGTTGGAAGCGTTTTCAATTCGAGCAAATATTTCAAAAAATTTGGATCTGAAAGTAATTTTGTAATTTTTCATTTTTCTAAAACACGAAAAAACTACTTTTAGATAGCAATTTTTCGAAATAATTGTCTGATTATAAAATAATTACAAGAATTTAGAAGCTGAGGTAAATCTACGCTCAGAGAAGTTACAATTATCCAAACCAAACAAGTAGTTTGGATATGAGAACTTTGCGTAAGTACTGATTTCAAGATTTTTCTTGATATAGGTAGAAATTTCTTGGACTTGCTACTTTGGACAAGCTGTCATTTCCAAAGTACTTGCTTGATCCCGATAATTTAAATTGTTGTGAGTTTTAATTTATGTCATCTTGTAAGTTCTTGAAAGCTCTCTTAATTCGAGCAAATATTTCAAAAAATTTGGATCTGAAAGTAATTTTGTAATTTTTCGTTTTTTTTAAAACACGAAAAAACACTTTTAGATAGCAATTTTTCGAAATAATTGTTTGATTATAAAATGGTTATAAAGATTTCGAATCTGAGGTAAATTTACACTCAGAACAGTTACAATCATCGAAATGAAGCAAGTAGTTTGAAAGTGAGAGCCTTGCGTAAGTTCTGATTTCAAGATTTTTCTTGATATAAGTAGAAATTTCTTGGATTTGCTACCTTGGACAAGCTGTCATTTCCAAAGTACCTGATTGATCTCGATGATTTAAACTGTTGTGAGTTTCAATTTATGTCAGCTTGTAAATTCTTGAAGGCGTTTTCAATTCGAGCAAAACTTTCAAAAAATTTGGATCTGAAAGTAATTTTGTAATTTTTCATTTTTTAGAACACGAAACAAATATTTTTAGATAACAATTTTTCGAAATAATTGTTTGATTATAAAATGGTTACAAGGATTTAGAATCAGAGGTAAATTTACACTCAGGACAGTTACTATCATCAAAATCAAGCAAGTAGTTTGAAAATGAGGGCCTTGCGTATGTACTGATTTCAAGATTTTTCTTGATATAAGTAGAAATTTCTTGGATTTGCCACAATGGACAAGCTGTCATTTCCAAAGTACTTGCTTGATCTCGATGAATTAAACTGTTGTGAGTTTTAATTTATGTCAGCTTGAAAGCGTTTTCAATTCGAGCAAAAATTTCAAAAAATTTGGATCTGAAAGTAATTTTGTAATTTTTCATTTTTTTTAAACACGAAAAAACTACTTTTAGATAGCAATTTTTTGAAATAATTGTCTGATTATAAAATAATTACAAGAATTTAGAAGATAAGGTAAATTTTCACTCAGAATAGTTACAATCATCGAAATCAAGCAAGCAGTTTGGATATGAGAGACTTGCGTAGGTACTGATTTCAAGATTTTTCTTGATATAAGTAGAAATTTCTTGGATTTGCTACGTTGGACAAGCTGTCAATTCCAAAGTACTTGCTTGATCTCGATAATTTAAACTGCTGTGAGCTTAAGTTTATGTCGGCTTGTAAATTCTTGAAAGTGATTTCAATTCGAGCAAATATTTCAAAAAATAATTTGGATCTGAAAGTAATTTTGTAATTTTTCATTTTTTTTAAAACACGAAAAAACTACTTTTAGATAGCAATTTTTCGAAATAATTGTTTGATTATAAAATGATTACAAGGACTTAAAAGCTGAGGCAAATTTACACTCAGAACAGTTAAAATCATCGAAATCAAGGAAGCAGTTTGGAAATGAGAGCTTTGCGTAAGTACTGATTTTAAGATTTTTCTTGATATAGGTAGAAATTTCTTGGATTTGCTACTTTGGACAAGCTGTCATTTCCAAAGATAGCAATTTTTCGAAATAATTGTTTGATTATAAAATGGTTACAAAGATTTCGAATCTGAGGTAAATTTACACTCAGAACAGTTACAATCATCGAAATGAAGCAAGTAGTTTGAAAGTGAGAGCCTTGCGTAAGTTCTGATTTCAAGATTTTTCTTGATATAAGTAGAAATTTCTTGGATTTGCTACCTTGGACAAGCTGTCATTTCCAAAGTACCTGATTGATCTCGATGATTTAAACTGTTGTGAGTTTCAATTTATGTCAGCTTGTAAATTCTTGAAGGCGTTTTCAATTCGAGCAAAACTTTCAAAAAATTTGGATCTGAAAGTAATTTTGTAATTTTTCATTTTTTTAGAACACGAAAAAAATACTTTTAGATAGCAATTTTTCGAAATAATTGTTTGATTATAAAATAGTTACAAGGATTTAGAATCCGAGGTAAATTTACACTCAGAACAGTTACAATCATCGGAATCAAGGAAGTAGTTTGGAAATGAGAGCTTTGCGTAAGTACTGATTTCAAGATTTTTTTGGATATACGTAGAAATTTGTTGGATATGTTAATTGGATTAGCTGTCATTTCCAAAGTACTTGCTTGATCTCGATAATTTAAACTGTTGTGAGTTTAAGTTTATGTCGGCTTGT
Source organism: Philhelius pedissequus (assembly GCA_910595825.1). Lineage (NCBI taxonomy): Eukaryota > Metazoa > Arthropoda > Insecta > Diptera > Syrphidae > Philhelius > Philhelius pedissequus. The sequence goes on along the minus strand of OU343164.1, from coordinate 34,392,040 downwards.
AAATTCTTGAAAGCGTTTTCAATTCGAGCAAAAATTTCAAAAAATTTGGATCTGAAAGTAATTTTGTAATTTTTCATTTTTTTTAAAACACGAAAAAACTACTTTTAGATAGCAATTTTTCGAAATAATTGTTTGATTATAAAATGATTACAAGGATTTAGAAGCTGAGGCAAATTTACACTCAGAACAGTTACAATCATCGAAATGAAGCAAGTAGTTTGAAAGTGAGAGCCTTGCGTAAGTTCTGATTTCAAGATTTTTCTTGATATAAGTAGAAATTTCTTGAATTTGCTACCTTGGACAAGCTGTCATTTCCAAAGATAGCAATTTTTCGAAATAATTGTTTGATTATAAAATGATTACAATGATTTAGAAGCTGAGATAAATTTACACTCAGAACAGTTACAATCATCGAAATCAAGGAAGTAGTTTGGAAATGAGAGCTTTGCGTACGTACTGTTTTCAAGATTTTTTTGGATAAGTAGAAATTTCTTGGATTTGTTACTTTAGACAAGCTGTCATTTCCAAAGTACTTGCTTGATCTCGATGGTTTAAACTTTTGTGAGTTTTAATTTATGTCAGCTTCTAAACAGTTGGAAGCGTTTTCAATTCGAGCAAATATTTCAAAAAATTTGGATCTGAAAGTAATTTTGCAATTTTCAATTTTTTTTAAAACACGAAAAAACTACTTTTAGATAGCAATTTTTCGAAATAATTGTCTAAATATAAAATAATTACAAGAATTTAGAAGCTGAAGTAAATTTACACTCAGAACGGTTACAATCATCGAAATCAAGCAAGTAGTTTGAAAATGAGAGCCTCGCGTAAGTACTGATTTCAAGATTTTTCTTGATATAAGTAGAAATTTCTTGCCTTCGCTACTTTGGACAACCTGTCATTTCCAAAGTACCTGCTTGATCTCGATGATTTAAGCTGCTGTGAGTTTTAATTTATGTCAGCTTGTAAATTCTTGAAAGCGTTTTTAATTTGAGCAAATATATCAAAAAAATTGGATCTGAAAGTAATTTTGTAATTTTTCATTTTTTTTAAACACGAAAAAACTACTTTTAGATAGCAATTTTTAGAAATAATTGTTTGATTATAAAATGGTTACAAAGATTCCGAATCTGAGGTAAATTTACACTCAGAACAGTTACAGTCATCGAAATCAAGCAAGCAGTTTGGATATGAGAGACTTGCGTAAGTACTGATTTCAAGATTTTTCGTGATATAAGTAGAAATTTCTTGGATTTGCTACATTGGACAAGCTGTCAATTCCAAAGTACTTGCTTGATCTCGATAATTTAAACTGTTGTGAGTTTTAGTTTATGTCGGCTTATAAATTCTTGAAAGCGTTTTCAATTCGAGCAAAAATTTCAAAAAAATTGGATCTGAAAGTAATTTTGTAATTTTTCATTTTTTTTAAAACACGAAAAAACTACTTTTAGATAGCAATTTTTCGAAATAATTGTTTAATTATAAAATGATTACAAGGATTTAGAAGCTGAGGCAAATTTACACTCAGAACAGTTAAAATCATCGAAATCAAGGAAGCAGATTGGAAATGAGAGCTTTGCGTAAGTACTGATTTTAAGATTTTTCTTGATATAGGTAGAAATTTCTTGGATTTGCTACTTTGGACAAGCTGTCATTTTCCAAAGATAGCAATTTTTCGAAATAATTGTTTGATTATAAAATGGTTACAAAGATTTCGAATCTGAGGTAAATTTACACTCAGAACAGTTACAATCATCGAAATGAAGCAGGTAGTTTGAAAGTGAGAGCCTTGCGTAAGTTCTGATTTCAAGATTTTTCTTGATATAAGTAGAAATTTCTTGAATTTGCTACCTTGGACAAGCTGTCATTTCCAAAGTACCTGCTTGATCTCGATGATTTAAACTGTTGTGAGTTTTAATTTGTGTCAGCTTGTAAGCTCTTGAAAGCGTTTTTAATTCGAGCAAATATTTCAAAAAAATTGGATCTGGAAGTAATTTTGTAATTTTTAATTTTGTTTCAAACACGAAAAAACTACTTTTAGATAGCAATTTTTCGAAATAATTGCCTGATTATAAAATAATTACAAGAATTTAGAAGCTGAGGTAAATTTACACTCAGAACTGTTACAGCCATCGAAATAAATCAAGTAGTTTGGATATGAGAGCTTTGCGTAAGTACTGATTTCAAGATTTTTTTGGATATAAGTAGAAATTTCTTGGATTTGCTACTTTGGACAAGCTGTCATTTCCAAAGTATCTGTTTGATCTCGATAATTTAAGCTGTTGTGAGTTTAAATTTATGTCGGGTTGTAAACAGTTGGAAGCGTTTTCAATTCGAGCAAATATTTAAAAAAATTTGGATCTGAAAGTAATTTTGTAATTTTTAATTTTTTTTAAAACACGAAAAAACTACTTTTAGATAGCAATTTTTCGAAATAATTGTTTGATTATAAAATGATTACAATGATTTAGAAGCTGAGATAAATTTACACTCAGAACAGTTACAATCATCGAAATCAAGCAAGTAGTTTGAAAATGAGAGCCTCGCGTAAGTACTGATTTCAAGATTTTTCTTGATATAGGTAGAAATTTCTTGGATTTGCTACATTGGACAAGCTGTCATTTCCAAAGTACTTGATTGATCTCGATGATTTAAACTGCTGTGAGTTTTAATTTATGTCAGCTTGTAAATTCTTGAAAACATTTTTAATTTGAGAAAATATATCAAAAAAATTTAATCTGAAAGTAATTTTGTAATTTTTCATTTTTTTTAAACACGAAAAAACTACTTTTAGATAGCAATTTTTCGAAATAATTGTTTGATTATAAAATAATTACAAGAATTTAGAAGCTAAGGTAAATTTACACTCAGAACAGTTACAATCATCGAAATCAAGGAAGCAGTTTGGAAATGAGAGCTTTGCGTAAGTACTGATTTTAAGATTTTTCTTGATATAGGTAGAAATTTCTTGGATTTGCTACTTTGGACAAGCTGTCATTTCCAAAGATAGCAATTTTTCGAAATAATTGTTTGATTATAAAATGGTTACAAGGATTTCGAATCTGAGGTAAATTTACACTCAGAACAGTTACAATCATCGAAATGAAGCAAGTAGTTTGAAAGTGAGAGCCTTGCGTAAGTTCTGATTTCAAGATTTTTCTTGATATAAGTAGCAATTTCTTGAATTTGCTACCTTGGACAAGCTGTCATTTCCAAAGTACCTGCTTGATCTCGATGATTTAAACTGTTGTGAGTTTTAATTTGTGTCAGCTTGTAAGCTCTTGAAAACGTTTTTAATTCGAGCAAATATTTCAAAAAATTTGGATCTGGAAGTAATTTTGTAATTTTTAATTTTGTTTCAAACACGAAAAAACTACTTTTAGATAGAAATTTTTCGAAATAATTGCCTGATTATAAAATAATTACAAGAATTTAGAAGCTGAGGTAAATTTACACTCAGAACGGTTACAACCATCGAAATCAATCAAGTAGTTTGCATATGAGAGCTTTGCGTAAGTACTGATTTCAAGATTTTTTTTGGATATAAGTAGAAATTTCTTGGATTTGTTACTTTGGACAAGCTGTCATTTCCAAAGTACTTGCTTGATCTCGATTATTTAGAGTGTTGTGAGTTTTATTTTGTGTCAGCTTGCAAATTCCTGAAAGTGATTTCAATTCGAGCAAATATTTCCAAAAATTTGGATCTGAAAGTAATTTTGTAATTTTTAATTTTTTTTATAACACGTAAAAACTACTTTTAGATAGCAATTTTTTGAAATAATTGTCTGATTATAAAATAATTTCAAGAATTTATAAGCTGAGGTAAATTTACACTCAGAACAGTTACAATCATCGAAATCAAGCAAGTAGTTTGGATATGAGAGCTTTGCGTAAGTACTGATTTCAAGATTTTTCTTGATATAGGTAGAAATTTCTTGGATTTGCTACATTGGACAAGCTGTCATTTCCAAAGTACTTGCTTGATCTCGATGATTTAAACTGTCGTGAGTTTTAATTTATGTCAGATTGTAAATTCTTGAAAGCGTTTTCAATTCTAGCAAAAATTTCAAAAACATTGGATCTGAAAGTAATTTTGTAATTTTTCATTTTTTTAAAACACGAAAAAACTACTTTTAGATAGCAATTTTTCGAAATAATTGTTTGATTATAAAATGGTTACAAAGGTTACAAGGATTTAGAATTAGAGGTAAATTTACACTCAGAACAGTTACAATCATCGAAATCAAGGAAGTAGTTTGGAAATGAGAGCTTTGCGTATGTACTGATATCAAGATTTTTTTGGATATAAGAAGAAATTTCTTGGGTTTGCTACTTTGGACAAGCTGTCATTTCCAAAGCGCTTGCTTGATCTCGACTATTTAAACTGTTGTGAGTTTTAATTTATGTCAGCTTGTAAATTCTTGAAAGCGTTTTCAATTCGAGCAAATATTTCAAAAAATTTGGATCTGAAAGTAATTTTGTAATTTTTAATTTTTTTTAAAACACGAAAAAACTACTTTTAGATAGCAATTTTTCGAAATAATTGTTTGATTATAAAACGATTACTGGGATTTAGAAGCTGAGGAAAATTTACACTCAGAACAGTTACAATCATCGAAATCAAGCAAGTAGTTTGAATATGAGAGCTTTGCGTAAGTACTGATTTCAAGATTTTTCTTGATATAGGTAGAAATTTCTTGGATTTGCTACATTGGACAAGCTGTCATTTCCAAAGTACTTGCTTGATCTCGATGATTTAAACTGTTGTGAGTTTTAATTTATGTCAGATTGTAAATTCTTGAAAGCGTTTTCAATTCTAGCAAAAATTTCAAAACAATTGGATCTGAAAGTAATTTTGTAATTTTTCATTTTTTTAAAACACGAAAAACCTACTTTTAGATAGCAATTTTTCGAAATAATTGTTTGATTATAAAACGATTACTGGGATTTAGAAGCTGAGGAAAATTTACACTCAGAACAGTTACAATCATCGAAATCAAGCAAGTAGTTTGAATATGAGAGCTTTGCGTAAGTACTGATTTCAAGATTTTTCTTGATATAAGTAGAAATTTCTTGGATTTGCTACATTTGACAAGCTGTCATTTCCAAAGTACTTGCTTGATCTCGATGATTTAAACTATTGTGAGTGTTAATTTATGTCAGCTTGTAAATTTTTGAAAGCGTTTTCAATTATAGCAAAAATTTCAAAAAAATTGGATCTGAAAGTAATTTTGTAATTTTTCATTTTTTTAAAACACGAAAAACCTACTTTTAGATAGCAATTTTTCGAAATAATTGTTTGATTATAAAACGATTACTGGGATTTAGAAGCTGAGGAAAATTTACACTCAGAACAGTTACAATCATCGAAATCAAGCAAGTAGTTTGAATATGAGAGCTTTGCGTAAGTACTGATTTCAAGATTTTTCTTGATATAGGTAGAAATTTCTTGGATTTGCTACATTGGACAAGCTGTCATTTCCAAAGTACTTGCTTGATCTCGATGATTTAAACTGTTGTGAGTTTTAATTTATGTCAGATTGTAAATTCTTGAAAGCGTTTTCAATTCTAGCAAAAATTTCAAAACAATTGGATCTGAAAGTAATTTTGTAATTTTTCATTTTTTTAAAACACGAAAAAACTACTTTTAGATAGCAATTTTTCGAAATAATTGTTTGATTATAAAATGGTTACAAGGATTTAGAATCCGAGGTAAATTTACACTCAGAACAGTTACAATCATCGAAATCAAGGAAGTAGTTTGGAAATGAGAGCTTTGCGTAAGTACTGATTTCAAGATTTTTTTGGATAATTAGAAATTTCTTGGATTTGTTACTTGGACAAGCTGTCATTTCCAAAGTACTTGCTTGATCTCGATTATTTAAAGTGTTGTGAGTTTTATTTTGTGTCAGCTTGTAAATTCATGAAAGCGTTTTCAATTCGAGCAAATATTTCAAAAAAAATGCATTTGAAAGTAATTTTCTAATTTTTCATTTTTTGTTAAAACACGAGAAAACAACTTTTAGATGGCAATTTTTCGAAATAATTGTTTGATTATAAAATGATTACAATGATTTGGAAGCTGAGCTAAATTTATACTCAGAACAGTTACAATCATCGAAATAAAGGAGGTAGTTTGGAAATGAGAGCTTTGCGTAAGTACTGATTTCAAGATTTTTTTGGATATAAGTAGAAATTTCTTGGATTTGCTACATTGGACAAGCTGTCATTTCCAAAGTACTTGCTTGATCTCGATTATTTAAACTTCTGTGAGTTTTGATTTATGTCAGCTTGTAAATTCTTGAAAGCGTTTTCAATTCGAGCAAATATTTCAAAAAATTTGGATCTGAAAGTGATTTTGTAATTTTTAATTTTTTTTTAAACACGAAAAAACTACTTTTAGATAGCAATTTTTCGAAATAATTGTCTGATTATAAAATAATTACAAGAATTTAGAAGCTGAGGTAAACTTACACTCAGAACAGTTACAATCATCGAAATCAAGCAAGTAGTTTGGATATGAGAGCTTTGCGTAAGTACTGATTTCAAGATTTTTCTTGATATAGGTAGAAATTTCTTGGATTTGCTACTTTGGACAAGCTGTCATTTCCAAAGTACTTGATTGATCTCGATGATTTAAACTGTTGTGAGTTTAGATTTATGTCGGGTTTTAAATTCTTGAAAGCACTTTTAATTCGACCAAATACTTCAAAAAATTTGGATCTGAAAGTAATTTTGTAATTTTTAATTTTTTTTAGAACACGAAAAAAATACTTTTAGATAGCAATTTTTCGAAATAATTGTTTCATTATCAAATGGTTTCAAGGATTTAGAATCCGAGGTAAGTTTACACTCAGGACAGTTACAATCATCGAAATTAAGGAAGTAGTTTGGGAATGAGAGCTTTCCGTAAGTACTGATTTCAAGATTTTTTTGGATATAAGTAGAAATTTCTTGGATTTGCTACTTTGGACAAGCTGTCATTTCCAAAGTACTTGCTTGATCTCGATTATTTAAAGTGTTGTGAGGTTTTTTTTGTGTCAGATTGTAAATTCCTGAAAGTGATTTCAATTCGAGCAAATATTTCAAAAAATTTGGATCTGAAAGTAATTTTGTAATTTTTAATTTTTTTTTAAACACGAAAAAACTACTTTTAGATAGCAATTTTTCGAAATAATTGTCTGATTATAATATAATTACAAGAATTTAGAAGCTGAGGAAAATTTACACTCAGAACAGTTACAATCATCGAAATCAAGCAAGTAGTTTGAATATGAGAGCTTTGCGTATGTACTGATTTCAAGATTTTTCTTGATATAGGTAGAAATTTCTTGGATTTGCTACATTGGACAAGCTGTCATTTCCAAAGTACTTGCTTGATCTCGATGATTTAAACTGTTGTGAGTTTTAATTTATGTCAGATTGTAAATTCTTAAAAGCGTTTTCAATTCTAGCAAAAATTTCAAAACAATTGGATCTGAAAGTAATTTTGTAATTTTTCATTTTTTTAAAACACGAAAAAACTACTTTTAGATAGCAATTTTTCGAAATAATTGTTTGATTATAAAATGGTTACAATGGTTACAAGGATTTAGAATCCGAGGTAAATTTACACTCAGAACAGTTACAATCATCGAAATCAAGGAAGTAGTTTGGAAATGAGAGCTTTGCGTAAGTACTGATTTCAAGATTTTTTTGGATATAAGTAGAAATTTCTTGGATTTGCTACATTGGACAAGCTGTCATTTCCAAAGTACTTGCTTGATCTCGATTATTTAAAGTGTTGTGAGTTTTATTTTGTGTCAGCTTGTAAATTCATGAAAGCGTTTTCAATTCGAGCAAATATTTCATAAAAATTGCATTTGAAAGTAATTTTCTAATTTTTCATTTTTTGTTAAAACACGAGAAAACAACTTTTAGATGGCAATTTTTCGAAATAATTGTTTGATTATAAAATGATTACAATGATTTGGAAGCTGAGCTAAATTTACACTCAGAACAGTTACAATCATCGAAATCAAGGAAGTAGTTTGGAAATGAGAGCTTTGCGTAAGTACTGATTTCAAGATTTTTTTGGATATATGTAAGTAGAAATTTCTTGGATTTGCTACATTGGACAAGCTGTCATTTCCAAAGTACTTGCTTGATCTCGATTATTTAAACTTCTGTGAGTTTTGATTTATGTCAGCTTGTAAATTCTTGAAAGCGTTTTCAATTCGAGCAAATATTTCAAAAAATTTGGATCTGAAAGTAATTTTGTAATTTTTCATTTTTTTTTAAACACGAAAAAACTACTTTTAGATAGCAATTTTTCGAAATAATTGTTTGATAATAAAATGATAACAAGCACTTAGAAGCTGAGGCAAATTTGCACTCAGAACAGTTAAAATCATCGAAATCAAGCAAGTAGTTTGGATATGAGAGCTTTGCGTAAGTACTGATTTCAAGATTTTTCTTGATATAGGTAGAAATTTCTTGGATTTGCTACTTTGGACAAGCTGTCATTTCCAACGTACTTGATTGATCTCGATGATTTAAACTGTTGTAAGTTTAGATTTATGTCGGGTTTTAAATTCTTGAAAGCACTTTTAATTCGAGCAAATACTTCAAAAAATTTGGATCTGAAAGTAATTTTGTAATTTTTAATTTTTTTTAGAACACGAAAAAAATACTTTTAGATAGCAATTTTTCGAAATAATTGTTTGATTATCAAATGGTTACAAGGATTTAGAATCCGAGGTAAGTTTACACTCAGGACAGTTACAATCATCGAAATTAAGGAAGTAGTTTGGGAATGAGAGCTTTTCGTAAGTACTGATTTCAAGATTTTTTTGGATATAAGTAGAAATTTCTTGGATTTGCTACTTTGGACAAGCTGTCAATTCCAAAGTACTTGCTTGATCTCGATGATTTAAAGTTTTGTGAGTTTTAATTTATGTCAGCTTGTAAATTCTTGAAAGCGTTTTTAATTCGAGCAAACATTTCAAAAAAATTGGATCTGAAAATAATTTTGTAATTTTTCATTTTTTTTAAACACGAAAAAACTACTTTTAGATAGCAATTTTTCGAAATAATTGTCTGATTATAAAATAATTACAAGAATTTAGAAGCTAAGGTAAATTTACACTCAGAACAGTTACAATCATCGAAATCAATCAAGCAGTTTGGATATGAGAGCCTTGCGTAAGTACTGATTTCAAGATTTTTCTTGATATAAGTAGAAAATTCTTGGATTTGCTACATTGGACAAGCTGTCAATTCCAAAGTACTTGCTTGATCTCGATGATTTAAAGTTTTGTGAGTTTTAATTTATGTCAGCTTGTAAACAGTCTAAAGCGTTTTCAATTCTAGCAAAAATTTCAAAAAATTTGGATCTGAAAGTAATTTTGTAATTTTTCATTTTTTTAAAACACGAAAAAACTACTTTTAGATAGCAATTTTTTCGAAATAATTGTTTGATTATAAAATGGTTACAATGGTTACAAGGATTTAGAATCCGAGGTAAATTTACACTCAAAACAGTTACAATCATCGAAATCAAGGAAGTAGTTTGGAAATGAGAGCTTTGCGTAAGTACTGATTTCAAGATTTTTTTGGATAATTAGAAATTTCTTGGATTTGTTACTTGGACAAGCTGTCATTTCCAAAGTACTTGCTTGATCTCGATGATTTAAAGTTTTGTGAGTTTTAATTTATGTCAGCTTGTAAACAGTCTAAAGCGTTTTCAATTCGAGCAAATATTTCAAAAAATTTGGATCTGAAAGTAATTTTGTAATTTTTAATTTTTTTTAAACACGAAAAAACTACTTTTAGATAGCAATTTTTCGAAATAATTGTTTGATTATAAAATGGTTACAATGGTTACAAGGATTTAGAATCCGAGGTAAATTTACACTCAGAACAGTTACAATCATCGAAATCAAGGAAGTAGTTTGAAAATGACAGCCTCGCGTAAGTACTGATTTCAAGATTTTTCTTGATATAAGTAGAAATTTCTTAGATTTGCTACTTTGGACAAGCTGTCATTTCCAAAGTACTTGCTTGATCTCGATGATTTAAACTGTTGTGAGTTTTAATTTATGTCAGATTGTAAATTCTTGAAAGCGTTTTCAATTCTAGCAAAAATTTCAAAAAATTTGGATCTGAAAGTAATTTTGTAATTTTTCATTTTTTTAAAACACGAAAAAACTACTTTTAGATAGCAATTTTTTCGAAATAATTGTTTGATTATAAAATGGTTACAATGGTTACAAGGATTTAGAATCCGAGGTAAATTTACACTCAAAACAGTTACAATCATCGAAATCAAGGAAGTAGTTTGGAAATGAGAGCTTTGCGTAAGTACTGATTTCAAGATTTTTTTGGATAATTAGAAATTTCTTGGATTTGTTACTTGGACAAGCTGTCATTTCCAAAGTACTTGCTTGATCTCGATTATTTAAAGTGTTGTGAGATTTATTTTGTGTCAGCTTGTAAATTCCTGAAAGTGATTTCAATTCGAGCAAATATTTCCAAAAATTTGGATCTGAAAGCAATTTTGTAATTTTTCATTTTTTTTAGAACACGAAAAAACTACTTTTAGGTAGCAATTTTTCGAAATAATTGTTTGATTATAAAATGGTTACAGGGATTTAGAAGCTGAGGAAAATTTACACTCAGAACAGTTACAATCATCGAAATCAAGCAAGTAGTTTGGAAATGAGAGCCTTGCGTAAGTACTGATTTCAAGATGTTTCTTGATGTAAGTAGAAATTACTTGGATTTGTTACTTTGGGCAAGCTGTCATTTCCAAAGTACTTGCTGGATCTCGATGATTTAAGCTGTTGTGAGTTTTAATTTATATCAGCTTGTAAATTCATGAAAGCGTTTTCAATTCGAGCAAATATTTCAAAAAATTTGGATCTGAAAGTAATTTTGTAATTTTTCATTTTTTTTTAAACACGAAAAAACTACTTTTAGATAGCAATTTTTCGAAATAATTGTCTGATTATAAAATAATTACAAGAATTTAGAAGATGAGGTAAACTTACACTCAGAACAGTTACAATCATCGAAATCAAGCAAGTAGTTTGGATATGAGAGCTTTGCGTAAGTACTGATTTCAAGATTTTTCTTGATATAGGTAGAAATTTCTTGGATTTGCTACTTTGGACAAGCTGTCATTTCCAAAGTACTTGCTTGATCTCGATGATTTAAACTGTTGTGAGTTTAAATTTATGTCGGGTTGTAAATTCTTGACAGCGCTTTTAATTCGAGCAAATACTTCAAAAAATTTGGATCTGAAAGTAATTTTGTAATTTTTAATTTGTTTTAGAACACGAAAAAAATACTTTTAGATAGTAATTTTTCGAAATAATTGTTTGATTATAAAATGTTATAAAATGGTTACAAGGATTTAGAATCCGAGGTAAGTTTACACTCAGGACAGTTACAATCATCGAAATCAAGGAAGTAGTTTGGGAATGAGAGCTTTTCGTAAGTACTGATTTCAAGATTTTTTTGGATATAAGTAGAAATTTCTTGGATTTGCTACTTTGGACAAGCTGTCATTTCCAAAGGACTTGCTTGATCTCGATTATTTAAAGTTTTGTGAGGTTTATTTTGTGTCAGCTTGTAAATTCCTGAAAGTGATTTCAATTCGAGCAAATATTTCAAAAAATTTGGATCTGAAAGTAATTTTGTAATTTTTAATTTTTTTTTAAACACGAAAAAACTACTTTTAGATAGCAATTTTTCGAAATAATTGTCTGATTATAAAATAATTACAAGAATTTAGAAGCTGAGGTAAATTTACACTCAGAACAGTTACAGTCTTTGAAATCAAGCAAGTAGTTTGGATATGAGAGCGTTGCGTAAGTACTGATTTCTAGATTTTTCTTGATATAGGTAGAAATTTCTTGGATTTGCTACTTTGGACAAGCTGTCATTTCCAAAGTAGTTGCTTGATCTCGATAATTTAAACTGTTGTGAGTTTTAATTTATGTCAGCTTGTAAATTCTAGAAAGCGCTTTTAATTCGAGCAAATATTTCAAAAAAATTGCATCTGAAAGTAATTTTGTAATTTTTCATTTTTTGTTAAAACACGAAAAAACAACTTTTAGATAGCAATTTTTCGAAATAATTGTCTGATTATAAAATGGTTACAAGGATTTAGAATCTGAGGTAAATTTACACTCAGAACAGTTACAATCATCGAAATCAAGCAAGTAGTTTGAAAATGACAGCCTCGCGTAAGTACTGATTTCGAGATTTTTCTTAATATAAGTAGAAACTTCTTGGATTTGCTACTTTGGACAAGCTGTCATTTCCAAAGTACCTACTTGATCTCGATGATTTAAACCGCTGTGAGTTTTAATTTATGTCAGCTTGTAAATTCTTGAAAGCGTTTTAAATTTGAGCAAATATTTCAAGAAATTTGGATCTGAAAGTAATTTTGTAATTTTTCATTTTTTTTAAAACACGAAAAAACTACTTTTAGATAGCAATTTTTCGAAATAATTGTTTGATAATAAAATGATAACAAGGACTTAGAAGCTGAGACAAATTTGCACTCAGAACAGTTAAAATCATCGAAATCAAGGAATCAGTTTGGAAATGAGAGCTTTGCGTAAGTACTGATTTTAAGATTTTTCTTGATATAGGTAGAAATTTCTTGGATTTGCTACTTTGGACAAGCTGTCATTTCCAAAGTACTTGCTTGATCTCGATGATTTAAACTTTTCTGAGTCTTAATTTATGTCAGCTTGTAAATTCTTGAAAGCGTTTTCAATTCGAGCAAATATTTCAAAAAATTGGATCTGATAGTAATTTTGTAATTTTTCATTTTTTTTAAACACGAAAAAACTACTTTTAGATAGCAATTTTTCGAAATAATTGTCTGATTATAAAATAATTACAAGAATTTAGAAGCTAAGGTAAATTTACACTCAGAACAGTTACAATCATCGAAATCAAGCAAGCAGTTTGGATATGCGAGCCTTGCGTAAGTACTGATTTCAAGATTTTTCTTGATATAAGTAGAAATTTCTTGGATTTGCTACATTGGACAATCTCATTTCCAAAGTACTTGCTGGATCTCGATGATTGTGAGTTTTAATTTATGTCAGCTTGTAAATTCTTAAAAGCGTTTTCAATTCGAGCAAATATTTATAAAATTGCCTCTGAAAGTAATTTTGTAATTTTTCATTTTTTTAGAGCACGAAAAAAAATACTTTTAGATAGCAATTTTTCGAAATAATTGTTTGATTATAAAATGGTTACATGGATTTAGAATCTGAGGTAAATTTACACTCAGAACAGTTACAATCATCGAAATCAAGCAAGTAGTTTGAAAATGACAGCCTCGCGTAAGTACTGATTTCAAGATTTTTCTTGATATAAGTAGAAATTTCTTAGATTTGCTACTTTGGACAAGCTGTCATTTCCAAAGTACCTACTTGATCTCGATGATTTAAACTGCTGTGCGTTTTAATTTATATCAGCTTGTAAATTCTTGAAAGCGTTTTAAATTTGAGCAAATATTTCAAAAAATTTGGATCTGAAAGTAATTTTGTAATTTTTCATTTTTTTTAAAACACGAAAAAACTACTTTTAGATAGCAATTTTTCGAAATAATTGTTTGATAATAAAATGATAACAAGGACTTAGAAGCTGAGGCAAATTTGCACTCAGAACAGTTAAAATCATCGAAATCAAGGAAGCAGTTTGGAAATGAGAGCTTTGCGTAAGTACTGATTTTAAGATTTTTCTTGATATAGTTAGAAATTTCTTGGATTTGCTACTTTGGACAAGCTGTCATTTCCAAAGTACTTGCTTGATCTCGATGATTTAAACTTTTTTGAGTCTTAATTTATGTCAGCTTGTAAATTCTTGAAAGCGTTTTTAATTCGAGCAAAAATTTCAAAAAATTTGGATCTGAAAGTAATTTTGTAATTTTTCATTTTTTTAAAACACGAAAAAACTACTTTTAGATAGCAATTTTTCGAAATAATTGTCTGATTATAAAATAATTAAAAGAATTTAGAAGCTGAGGTAAATTTACACTCAGAGCATTTACAGTCATCCAAATCAAACAAGTAGTTTGGATATGAGAGCTTTGCGTATGTACTGATTTCAAGATTTTTCTTGATATAGGTAGAAATTTCTTGCCTTTGCTACTTTGGACAAGCTGTCATTTCCAAAGTACCTGCTTGATCTAGATGATTTAAACTGCTGTGAGTTTTAATTTATGTCAGCTTGTAAGTTCTTGAAAGCGCTTTTAATTAGAGCAAATATTTCAAAAAATTTGGATCTGAAAGTAATTTTGTAATTTTTGATTTTTTTTTTAAACACGAAAAAACAATTTTAAGATAGCAATTTTTCGAAATAATTGTCGGATTATAAAATAATTACAAGAATTTAGAAGCTGAGGTAAATTTACACTCAGAGCATTTACAGTCATCCAAATCAAACAAGTAGTTTGGATATGAGAGCTTTGCGTATGTACTGATTTCAAGATTTTTCTTGATACAGGTAGAAATTTCTTGCCTTTGCTACTTTGGACAAGCTGTCATTTCCAAAGTACCTGCTTGATCTCGATGATTTAAACTGCTGTGAGTTTTAATTTATGTCAGCTTGTAAATTCTTGAAAGCATTCTTAATTTGAGCAAATATTTCAAAAAATTGGATCTGAAAGTAATTTTGTAATTTTTCATTTTTTTAAAACACGAAAAAACTACTTTTAGATAGCAATTTTTCGAAATAATTGTTTGATTATAAAATGGTTACAAGGATTTAAAATCTGAGGTAAATTTACACGCAGAACAATTACAATCATCGAAATGAAGCAAGTAGTTTGAAAATGAGAGCCTCGCGTAAGTACTGATTTCAAGATTTTTCTTGATATAAGTAGAAATTTCTTGGATTTGCTACTTTGGACAAGCTGTCATTTCCAAAGTAGTTGCTTGATGTCGATAATTTAAACTGTTGTGAGTTTTAATTTATGTCAGCTTGTAAATTCTAGAAAGCACTTTTAATTCGAGCAAATATTTCAAAAAAATTGCATCTGAAAGTAATTTTGTAATTTTTCATTTTTTGTTAAAACACGAAAAAACAACTTTTAGATAGCAATTTTTCGAAATAATTGTCTGATTATAAAATGGTTACAAGGATTTAGAATCTGAGGTAAATTTACACTCAGAACAGTTACAATCATCGAAATCAAGCAAGCAGTTTGGATATGAGAGCCTTGCGTATGTACTGATTTCAAGATTTTTCTTGATATAGTTAGAAATTTCTTGGATTTGCTACTTTGGACAAGCTGTCATTTCCAAAGTACTTGCTGGATCTCGATGATTGTGAGTTTTAATTTATGTCAGCTTGTAAATTCTTAAAAGCGTTTTCAATTCGAGCAAATATTTATAAAATTGCCTCTGAAAGTAATTTTGTAATTTTTCATTTTTTAGAGCACGAAAAAAATACTTTTAGATAGCAATTTTTCGAAATAATTGTTTGATTATAAAATGGTTACATGGATTTAGAATCTGAGGTAAATTTACACTCAGAACAGTTACAATCATCGAAATCAAGCAAGTAGTTTGAAAATGACAGCCTCGCGTAAGTACTGATTTCAAGATTTTTCTTGATATAAGTAGAAATTTCTTAGATTTGCTACTTTGGACAAGCTGTCATTTCCAAAGTACCTACTTGATCTCGATGATTTAAACTGCTGTGCGTTTTAATTTATATCAGCTTGTAAATTCTTGAAAGCGTTTTAAATTTGAGCAAATATTTCAAAAAATTTGGATCTGAAAGTAATTTTGTAATTTTTCATTTTTTTTAAAACACGAAAAAACTACTTTTAGATAGCAATTTTTCGAAATAATTGTTTGATCATAAAATGATAACAAGCACTTAGAAGCTGAGGCAAATTTGCACTCAGAACAGTTAAAATCATCGAAATCAAGTAAGCAGTTTGGATATGAGAGCCTTGCGTAAGTACTGATTTCAAGATTTTTCTTGATATAGTTAGAAATTTCTTGGATTTGCTACTTTGGACAAGCTGTCATTTCCAAAGTACTTGCTTGATCTCGATGATTTAAACTTTTGTGAGTCTTAATTTATGTCAGCTTGTAAATTCTTGAAAGCGTTTTTAATTCGAGCAAAAATTTCAAAAAATTTGGATCTGAAAGTAATTTTGTAATTTTTCATTTTTTTAAAACACGAAAAAACTACTTTTAGATAGCAATTTTTCGAAATAATTGTTTGATAATAAAATGATAACAAGGACTTAGAAGCTGAGGCAAATTTGCACTCAGAACAGTTAAAATCATCGAAATCAAGGAAGCAGTTTGGAAATGAGAGCTTTGCGTAAGTACTGATTTTAAGATTTTTCTTGATATAGTTAGAAATTTCTTGGATTTGCTACTTTGGACAAGCTGTCATTTCCAAAGTACTTGCTTGATCTCGATGATTTAAACTTTTGTGAGTCTTAATTTAAGTCAGCTTGTAAATTCCTGAAAGCGTTTTTAATTCGAGCAAAAATTTCAAAAAATTTGGATCTGAAAGTAATTTTGTAATTTTTCATTTTTTTAAAACACGAAAAAACTACTTTTAGATAGCAATTTTTCGAAATAATTGTCTGATTATAAAATAATTAAAAGAATTTAGAAGCTGAGGTAAATTTACACTCAGAGCATTTACAGTCATCCAAATCAAACAAGTAGTTTGGATATGAGAGCTTTGCGTATGTACTGATTTCAAGATTTTTCTTGATATAGGTAGAAATTTCTTGCCTTTGCTACTTTGGACAAGCTGTCATTTCCAAAGTACCTGCTTGATCTAGATGATTTAAACTGCTGTGAGTTTTAATTTATGTCAGCTTGTAAGTTCTTGAAAGCGCTTTTAATTAGAGCAAATATTTCAAAAAATTTGGATCTGAAAGTAATTTTGTAATTTTTGATTTTTTTTAAAACACGAAAAAACAATTTTAAGATAGCAATTTTTCGAAATAATTGTCGGATTATAAAATAATTACAAGAATTTAGAAGCTGAGGTAAATTTACACTCAGAGCATTTACAGTCATCCAAATCAAACAAGTAGTTTGGATATGAGAGCTTTGCGTATGTACTGATTTCAAGATTTTTCTTGATATAGGTAGAAATTTCTTGCCTTTGCTACTTTGGACAAGCTGTCATTTCCAAAGTACCTGCTCGATCTCGATGATTTAAACTGCTGTGAGTTTTAATTTATGTCAGCTTGTAAATTCTTGAAAGCGTTTTAAATTTGAGCAAATATTTCAAAAAATTTGGATCTGAAAGTAATTTTGTAATTTTTCATTTTTTTTTAAACACGAAAAAACTAATTTTAGATAGCAATTTTTCGAAATAATTGTTTGATAATAAAATGATAACAAGGACTTAGAAGCTGAGACAAATTTGCACTCAGAACAGTTAAAATCATCGAAATCAAGGAAGCAGTTTGGAAATGAGAGCTTTGCGTAAGTACTGATTTTAAGATTTTTCTTGATATAGGTAGAAATTTCTTGGATTTGCTACTTTGGACAAGCTGTCATTTCCAAAGTACTTGCTTGATCTCGATGATTTAAACTTTTCTGAGTCTTAATTTATGTCAGCTTGTAAATTCTTGAAAGCGTTTTCAATTCGAGCAAATATTTCAAAAAATTGGATCTGATAGTAATTTTGTAATTTTTCATTTTTTTAAACACGAAAAAACTACTTTTAGATAGCAATTTTTCGAAATAATTGTTTGATAATAAAATGATAACAAGGACTTAGAAGCTGAGACAAATTTGCACTCAGAACAGTTAAAATCATCGAAATCAAGGAAGCAGTTTGGATATGCGAGCCTTGCGTAAGTACTGATTTCAAGATTTTTCTTGATATAAGTAGAAATTTCTTGGATTTGCTACATTGGACAAGCTCTCATTTCCAAAGTACTTGCTGGATCTCGATGATTGTGAGTTTTAATTTATGTCAGCTTGTAAATTCTTAAAAGCGTTTTCAATTCGAGCAAATATTTATAAAATTGCCTCTGAAAGTAATTTTGTAATTTTTCATTTTTTAGAGCACGAAAAAAATACTTTTAGATAGCAATTTTTCGAAATAATTGTTTGATTATAAAATGGTTACATGGATTTAGAATCTGAGGTAAATTTACACTCAGAACAGTTACAATCATCGAAATCAAGCAAGTAGTTTGAAAATGACAGCCTCGCGTAAGTACTGATTTCAAGATTTTTCTTGATATAAGTAGAAATTTCTTAGATTTGCTACTTTGGACAAGCTGTCATTTCCAAAGTAACTTTTTGATCTCGATGATTTAAACTGCTGTGCGTTTTAATTTATATCAGCTTGTAAATTCTTGAAAGCGTTTTAAATTTGAGCAAATATTTCAAAAAATTTGGATCTGAAAGTAATTTTGTAATTTTTCATTTTTTTTAAAACACGAAAAAACTACTTTTAGATAGCAATTTTTCGAAATAATTGTTTGATAATAAAATGATAACAAGGACTTAGAAGCTGAGGCAAATTTGCACTCAGAACAGTTAAAATCATCGAAATCAAGCAAGCAGTTTGGATATGAGAGATTTGCGTAAGTACTGATTTCAAGATTTTTCTTGATATAAGTAGAAATTTCTTGGATTTGCTACATTGGACAAGCTGTCAATTCCAAAGTACTTGCTTGATCTCGATAATTTAAACTGCTGTGAGTTTAAGTTTATGTCGGCTTGTAAATTCTTGAAAGTGTTTTCAATTCGAGCAAAAATTTCAAAAAATTTGGATCTGAAAGTAATTTTGTAATTTTTCATTTTTTTAAAACACGAAAAAACTACTTTCAGATAGCAATTTTTCGAGTAATTGTTTGATTATAAAATGATTACAAGGATGTAGAAGCTGAGGAAAATTTACACTCAGAACAGTTAAAATCATCGAAATCAAGGAAGCAGTTTGGAAATGAGAGCTTTGCGTATGTACTGATTTTAAGATTTTTCTTGATATAGGTAGAAATTTCTTGGACTTGCTACTTTGGACAAGCTGTCATTTCCAAAGTAGTTGCTTGATCTCGATAATTTAAATTGTTGTGAGTTTTAATTTATGTCAGCTTGTAAGTTCTTGAAAGCGCTTTTAATTCGAGCAAATATTTCAAAAAATTTGGATCTGAAATTAATTTTGTAATTTTTGATTTTTTTTAAAACACGAAAAAACTACTTTCAGATAGCAATTTTTCGAGTAATTGTTTGATTATAAAACAATTACAAGAATTTAGAAGCTGAGGTAAATTTACACTCAGAACAGTTACAATCATCGAAATCAGGCAAGTAGTTTGGAAATGAGAGCCTTGCTTAAGTACTGATTTCAAGATTTTTCACGTTTTCAATTCGAGCAAATATTTCAAAAATTGCCTCTGAAAGTAATTTTGTAATTTTTCATTTTTTTAGAGCACAAAATAAATACTTTTAGATAGCAATTTTTCGAAATAATTGTTTGATTATAAAATGGTTACAAGGATTTAAAATCTGAGGTAAATTTACACTCAGAACATTTACAATCATCGAAATCAAGCAAGTAGTTTGAAAATGAGAGCCTCGCGTAAGTACTGATTTCAAGATTTTTCTTGATATAAGTAGAAATTTCTTGCCTTTGTTACTTTGGACAAGCTGTCATTTCCAAAGTACCTGCTTGATATCGATGATTTAAACTGCTGTGAGTTTTAATTTATGTCAGCTTGTAAATTCTTGAAAGCGTTTTTAATTTGAGCAAATATTTAAAAAAAATTGGATCTGAAAGTAATTTTGTAATTTTTCATTTTTTTTAAATTATAAAATAATTACAAGAATTTAGAAGCTAAGGTAAATTTACACTCAGAACAGTTACAATCATCGAAATCAAGCAAGCAGTTTGGATATGAGAGACTTGCGTAAGTACTGATTTCAAGATTTTTCTTGATATAAGTAGAAATTTCTTGGATTTGCTACGTTGGACAAGCTGTCAATTCCAAAGTACTTGCTTGATCTCGATAATTTAAACTGTTGTGAGTTTTAGTTTATGTCGGCTTGTAAATTCTTGAAAGTGTTTTCAATTCGAGCAAAAATTTCAAAAAATTTGGATCTGAAAGTAATTTTGTAATTTTTCATTTTTTTAAAACACGAAAAAACTACTTTCAGATAGCAATTTTTCGAGTAATTGTTTGATTATAAAATGATTACAAGGATGTAGAAGCTGAGGAAAATTTACACTCAGAACAGTTAAGATCATCGAAATCAAGGAAGCAGTTTGGAAATGAGAGCTTTGCGTATGTACTGATTTTAAGATTTTTCTTGATATAGGTAGAAATTTCTTGGACTTGCTACTTTGGACAAGCTGTCATTTCCAAAGTAGTTGCTTGATCTCGATAATTTAAATTGTTGTGAGTTTTAATTTATGTCAGCTTGTAAGTTCTTGAAAGCGCTTTTAATTCGAGCAAATATTTCAAAAAATTTGGATCTGAAATTAATTTTGTAATTTTTGATTTTTTTTAAAACACGAAAAAACTACTTTCAGATAGCAATTTTTCGAGTAATTGTTTGATTATAAAACAATTACAAGAATTTAGAAGCTGAGGTAAATTTACACTCAGAACAGTTACAATCATCGAAATCAGGCAAGTAGTTTGGAAATGAGAGCCTTGCTTAAGTACTGATTTCAAGATTTTTCACGTTTTCAATTCGAGCAAATATTTCAAAAATTGCCTCTGAAAGTAATTTTGTAATTTTTCATTTTTTTAGAGCACAAAATAAATACTTTTAGATAGCAATTTTTCGAAATAATTGTTTGATTATAAAATGGTTACAAGGATTTAAAATCTGAGGTAAATTTACACTCAGAACATTTACAATCATCGAAATCAAGCAAGTAGTTTGAAAATGAGAGCCTCGCGTAAGTACTGATTTCAAGATTTTTCTTGATATAAGTAGAAATTTCTTGCCTTTGTTACTTTGGACAAGCTGTCATTTCCAAAGTACCTGCTTGATATCGATGATTTAAACTGCTGTGAGTTTTAATTTATGTCAGCTTGTAAATTCTTGAAAGCGTTTTTAATTTGAGCAAATATTTAAAAAAAATTGGATCTGAAAGTAATTTTGTAATTTTTCATTTTTTTTAAATTATAAAATAATTACAAGAATTTAGAAGCTAAGGTAAATTTACACTCAGAACAGTTACAATCATCGAAATCAAGCAAGCAGTTTGGATATGAGAGACTTGCGTAAGTACTGATTTCAAGATTTTTCTTGATATAGGTAGAAATTTCTTGGACTTGCTACTTTGGACAAGCTGTCATTTCCAAAGTAGCTGCTTGATCTCGATGATTTAAACTGTTGTGAGTTTTAATTTGTGTCAGCTTGTAAGTTCTTGAAAGCGCTTTTAATTCGAGCAAATATTTCAAAAAATTTGGATCTGAAATTAATTTTGTAATTTTTGATTTTTTTTTAAAACACGAAAAAACTACTTTCAGATAGCAATTTTTCGAGTAATTGTTTGATTATAAAACAATTACAAGAATTTAGAAGCTGAGGTAAATTTACACTCAGAACAGTTACAATCATCGAAATCAGGCAAGTAGTTTGGAAATGAGAGCCTTGCTTAAGTACTGATTTCAAGATTTTTCACGTTTTCAATTCGAGCAAATATTTCAAAAATTGCCTCTGAAAGTAATTTTGTAATTTTTCATTTTTTTAGAGCACAAAATAAATACTTTTAGATAGCAATTTTTCGAAATAATTGTTTGATTATAAAATGGTTACAAGGATTTAAAATCTGAGGTAAATTTACACTCAGAACATTTACAATCATCGAAATCAAGCAAGTAGTTTGAAAATGAGAGCCTCGCGTAAGTACTGATTTCAAGATTTTTCTTGATATAAGTAGAAATTTCTTGCCTTTGTTACTTTGGACAAGCTGTCATTTCCAAAGTACCTGCTTGATATCGATGATTTAAACTGCTGTGAGTTTTAATTTATGTCAGCTTGTAAATTCTTGAAAGCGTTTTTAATTTGAGCAAATATTTAAAAAAAATTGGATCTGAAAGTAATTTTGTAATTTTTCATTTTTTTTAAATTATAAAATAATTACAAGAATTTAGAAGCTAAGGTAAATTTACACTCAGAACAGTTACAATCATCGAAATCAAGCAAGCAGTTTGGATATGAGAGACTTGCGTAAGTACTGATTTCAAGATTTTTCTTGATATAAGTAGAAATTTCTTGGATTTGCTACGTTGGACAAGCTGTCAATTCCAAAGTACTTGCTTGATCTCGATAATTTAAACTGTTGTGAGTTTTAGTTTATGTCGGCTTGTAAATTCTTGAAAGTGTTTTCAATTCGAGCAAAAATTTCAAAAAATTTGGATCTGAAAGTAATTTTGTAATTTTTCATTTTTTTAAAACACGAAAAAACTACTTTTAGATAGCAATTTTTCGAAATAATTGTCTGATTATAAAATAATTACAAGAATTTAGAAGCTGAGGTAAATCTACACTCAGAGCAGTTACAATCATCCAAATCAAGCAAGTAGTTTGAAAATGAGAGCCTCGCGTAAGTACTGATTTCAAGATTTTTCTTGATATAAGTAGAAATTTCTTGCCTTTGTTACTTTGGACAAGCTGTCATTTCCAAAGTACTTCCTTGATCTCGATAATTTAAATTGTTGTGAGTCTTAATTTATGTCAGCTTGTAAGTTCTTGAAAGCACTTTTAATTCGAGCAAATATTTCAAAAAAATTGGATCTGAAAGTAATTTTGTAATTTTTGGTTTTTTTTTAAAACACGAAAAAAATACTTTCAGATAGCAATTTTTCGAAATAATTGTTTGATTATAAAATGATTACAAGGATGTAGAATCTGAGGAAAATTTACACTTAGAACAGTTACAGTCATCGAAATCAAGCAAGTAGTTTGGAAATGAGAGCCTTGCTTAAGTACTGATTTCAAGATTTTTCACGTTTTCAATTCGAGCAAATATTTCAAAAATTGCCTCTGAGAGTAATTTTGTAATTTTTCATTTTTTTAGAGCACGAAATAAATACTTTCAGATAGCAATTTTTCGAAATAATTGTTTGATTATAAAATGGTTACAAGGATTTAAAATCTGAGGTAAATTTACACTCAGAACAGATACAATCATCGAAATCAAGCAAGTAGTTTGAAAATGAGAGCCTCGCGTAAGTACTGATCTCAAGATTTTTCTTGATATAAGTAGAAATTTCTTGCCTTTGTTACTTTGGACAAGCTGTCATTTCCAAAGTACCTGCTTGATATCGATGATTTAAACTGCTGTGAGTTTTAATTTATGTCAGCTTGTAAATTCTTGAAAGCGTTTTTAATTTGAGCAAATATTTCAAAAAAATTGGATCTGAAAGTAATTTTGTAATTTTTCATTTTTTTTAAATTATAAAATAATTACAAGAATTTAGAAGCTAAGGTAAATTTACACTCAGAACAGTTACAATCATCGAAATCAAGCAAGCAGTTTGGATATGAGAGACTTGCGTAAGTACTGATTTCAAGATTTTTCTTGATATAAGTAGAAATTTCTTGGATTTGCTACGTTGGACAAGCTGTCAATTCCAAAGTACTTGCTTGATCTCGATAATTTAAACTGTTGTGAGTTTTAGTTTATGTCGGCTTGTAAATTCTTGAAAGTGTTTTCAATTCGAGCAAAAATTTCAAAAAATTTGGATCTGAAAGTAATTTTGTAATTTTTCATTTTTTTAAAACACGAAAAAACTACTTTTAGATAGCAATTTTTCGAAATAATTGTTTGATTATAAAATGATTACAATTATGTAGAAGCTGAGGAAAATTTACACTCAGAACAGTTAAAATCATCGAAATCAAGGAAGCAGTTTGGAAATGAAGGCTTTGCGTAAGTACTGATTTTAAGATTTTTCTTGATATAGGTAGAAATTTCTTGGATTTGCTACTTTGGACAAGCTGTCATTTCCAAAGATAGCAATTTTTCGAAATAATAGTTTGATTATAAAATGGTTACAAAGATTTCGAATCTGAGGTAAATTTACACTCAGAACAGTTACAATCATCGAAATGAAGCAAGTAGTTTGAAAGTGAGAGCCGTGTGTAAGTTCTGATTTCAAGATTTTTCTTGATATACATAAGTAGAAATTTCTTGGATTTGCTACTTTGGACAAGCTGTCAATTCCAAAGTACTTGCTTGATCTCGATAATTTAAACTGTTGTGAGTTTAAGTTTATTTCGGCTTGTAAATTCTTAAAAGCGTTTTCAATTCGAGCAAAAATTTCAAAAAATTTGGATCTGAAAGTAATTTTGTAATTTTTCATTTTTTTAAAACACGAAAAAACTACTTTTAGATAGCAATTTTTCGAAATAATTGTCTGATTATAAAATAATTACAAGAATTTAGAAGCTGAGGTAAATCTACACTCAGAGCAGTTACAATCATCCAAATCAAACAAGTAGCTTGGATATGAGACTTTGCGTAAGTACTGATTTCAAGATTTTTCTTGATATAGGTAGAAATTTCTTGGACTTGCTACTTTGGACAAGCTGTCATTTCCAAAGTACTTCCTTGATCTCGATAATTTAAATTGTTGTGAGTTTTAATTTATGTCAGCTTGTAAGTTCTTGAAAGCACTTTTAATTCGAGCAAATATTTCAAAAAAATTGGATCTGAAAGTAATTTTGTAATTTTTTTTTTTTTTTTTAAACACGAAAAAACTACTTTCAGATAGCAATTTTTCGAAATAATTGTTTGATTATAAAATGATTACAAGGATGTAGAATCTGAGGAAAATTTACACTTAGAACAGTTACAATCATCGAAATCAAGCAAGTAGTTTGAAAATGAGAGCCTCGCGAGTTATGTATAAGACACACTCTACCCCATCAATTTTAGATATCCGGTTAACGGATACCTTTAATTCTATTTCAAATCTTTCGTAATCATTGTTCCCACAAAACATGTTGCAGTTTGCACATTCCTTCACGGAGCAGACAATGTAAAATGAATATACTAGTTAAATTAGGTAAGTCATTTGGCTTACAAAAGACTTAATAATTATTCTATTGAAGGGTATCTTGAAAGATTTCCAAATTGAGTTCATTTTTATAATCGGTCGTGTGAAGACGTGATTTTCTGTTCGGTAAAAAATTAATGTCAAATAAAGTGTTTATTATCTCTAAAGAGAAAATTGTTTTTTTTTTAAAACTTCTCGCGAAGGGAGATAAACATAAATGGCGCAGTCGGTAGGATTGCATTGAAACATAAATTTGCAATCCAGTGATACGAATCTCCAAATAAAATCGAAAAAGATTAATGATTCAGTGACAGTATTTAACCAAGCCAGTGATACGAATCTCCAAATAAAATCGAGAAAGATTAAAGATTCAGTGATAGTATTTGAATAGATAAAAACTGAAGCTGAAATAAAGAAAGTGTGGGTGTTAATGTTAACAAGAAGCAAAAAACTACATAAATTCGACATCAGCAGAAATCTAAAAGACATCGAGATGGAAGAACAGAACAATGAACTCCAACAACAACTAAGATTACGTGAACAACAACTAGAGCAACTGAATAATGCCTTCCAGGCTCTTCAAGCAAGAGAAGTAGCTAGGCTAGACCGAGAGAGAGTATTACGTGAGATTACGCATATGGCAACCTTTACTGGAACCAGTGATGTCACTATAAATAGTTTTGTGAAAAATGTAGAATACTACATTGCGGACGTAACCAGTACAGCTTTAAAAAAATATATGATTAGAACAATATACAACGAGAGGATACAAGGCAGAGCCAAGCAGATACTTATCAACATACCAGACCCGGAGAATTGGGAGGATATAAAGAGGCAACTGAAACTACATTACAGACCAGATGTGGAGCCCAGCGAAATATACAGAACCATCCACAACTTAAAAGTAAACACTGTAAGTGAATTATTATTAGAAACACAAAATATTAAATACAAATGTGATGAATTAAAAGAATATTATAAAGGTGATAGAGCCGTTGATCTAAGTACTGTAAATACAATGTTAGTTAACATAATCAAAGACATGTGTCAAGGAATTTTGCTTGATAAGATCTATGAAGAAAAAGATTTAAATAAAATTTTTGAAATAATGATAAAACGAAGATTTGAAGATAGTTGTATTAGGGATGAGTTTAAGAAAAATAGTGCAAATAAAATGGTTAATCGATCAAGTAGAAATCAAAGAGGTTCAGGTCAAATTAATAATTTTCGTAGTGATAGACTTATACAACATAACCCAGAAAATTATAATAGTTATGGAAATTCGGGCCAAAATCGCCGCGAACAGAATTTTCTACAATATAATAATTTAAGTTATTCTGGAAACCAAAATTGTAGACGACAAAATGATAATTCAGGGCAATTTAGAAACCAATATTATAATAATTTAGGTCAGACTAGGAGCCAAAATAATAATAATTATTATCAAAGTAATAATAATTCAAATAGAAGAAATTCTGGAAACTATTATAGTCAGAGTAGAAGAAATTCAGGTAATTTCTATAATTCTAATAATTTCGGAAATTCAGGACAAATTCGATCTCAACAACAAAATAGAAATACAGTTAATAATACTAATTCTTATTCTGGTCAACAAGAACCAATGGAGGTAGAAAATATAGAAAAAGAGGCAGAGGTCGAAAATGAGGTTAATAATGTTGAGTTTTTTATCAATTAGCCTCGGAAGATTTACCAACAATAGAAATCACTATAAATAAGAAAAAATATTTAGCTCTTATTGATACAGGGTCCACCCTTAGTATTATTGATGAAAAAATTAAAGATTTTAAAATAGTTAAAATAAAACCAATACGTTTTACCACAGTAAATGGCAATGATGCCATTGAATACGAAGCACATACACCAACACCTGACGAGCTAAAGTTGCCTAAAGGAACTTGTGTTAGATGGAAAGTTAAAAATTTACCAAATAGACGTTATCAATTTATAATTGGTATTGATATACTTAACAAACTAAATACCCTAATAGATTTAGAATCAGGCATCATATCACTTAATGAACAGGTTATACAATTATTAGGGAAACCATACAGTTATGATGAAATCTATACACTAGACACAATAAACAAAGGTAACATAATTGATAAACTTAAACTTGATTACTTAAACAAAGAAGAGTATATAGCTATAACCAGAATTATACATAGATTTACAAATTTATTTTTTCAAGAAGGAGACAGGCTAACAAGTACTCCAGTCATAAAACATGAAATAAAGACTACTACAGATTCTCAAGTAAATGCAAAATTATATCGTTATCCTCCAAAACATGAGGAAGAAGTTAGAAAACAAATAGCTGAAATGGAAGCCCAGGGAATAATACGAAAAAGTAGATCCAAATACTCAAGTCCTTTGATAGTTGTTCCTAAAAAGAACGACAACTCAGGGATCCAAAAGTTTCGTATAGTTATAGACTATAGGAAACTGAATGAAATTACTATCGATGACAAACAACCACTTCCTAATATGGACGCCATATTAGACAAGATGGGCAGGTCAAATTATTTTACAACAATAGATTTAGCTAAAGGTTATTACCAAATTTTAGTTAAAGAGGAAGACATTGAAAAGACAGCTTTTGTTACACCAAGAGGCTTATATGAGTTTGTTAGAATGCCTTTTGGCTTAAAGAATGCCCCAGCGACATTCCAAAGGCTAATGAATGAAATCTTAAGAGATTTTATAAACATTTCATGTGTAGTATATCTAGACGATATACTTATATTTAGCACTTCACTTGAAGAACACATACAAGCTATAACCGCAATATTTAAAATACTTGAGAATACGGAACTAAAAATTCAAATAGATAAGTGCAGTTTTATGAGAAAAGAAACCCAGTTTTTGGGTCATGTTCTTACTCAGGATGGATTTAAACCAAATCCTGATAAGATTAAAGTAATTCAAAATCTTAAATTACCTCAAACACAAAAACAAATAAAGAGTTTTTTAGGTCTCAGTGGATTTTATAGAAAATTCATAAGAGACTACGCTAAAATTGCACAGCCTATGACAAAGTATCTCAAGAAAGATACCAAGCTTAAGACTACAGATCCGAATTATGTAGCAGCTTTTGAGAAACTTAAAAGCCTTATAAGCTCTCACCCAATTTTAAGATTCCCAGATTTTAAGAAGCAATTTCAATTGACAACCGATGCATCGAAATATGCATTAGGAGCAGTTTTGTCTCAAGAAGGACATCCGATCTGTTTTGCCTCCAGAACGTTGAACAAGCATGAAATCAATTACTCTGCCACTGACAAAGAATTTTTGGCTATTATGTGGTCAATCAGTTATTTTCGACCGTATTTGTACGGTAATAAATTTAAAATTTTTACGGATCATCAACCAATTAAATATTTACATGCTAAATACAAGGGAAAAGATATGTCGGCAAGACATCAAAGATGGCTCCTAAAGCTAGGGGAATATAATTTCGAAATCGAGTATTTAAAAGGTAAAGAAAACAGAGTAGCAGATTTCTTAAGTAGGATCGAAGTTAACGAGGACGTTAAATCTGAAAAAGGGGGGTATAGTATGTGTAATAACTTTTCAAAAATTTATGAGGACGAGGTCTCAGAAATCGGTTTATTATTTAATTTAGAAAATGATGAAAATGACACAACTAATGCCACAATTCACTCAGCAGATGAAGAATTATTAGATCACATTCCGATTAAGGAAGAAATTGTGAACAAATATAAGACACAAATAATTCTTACAAATAACAAAGTTCAGGAAATAGAAATAGTTCATGGTAAAAGAATAATATACATTGCAGAATATGATTTCGAAAATTTAAATGACATATTGCGAAGATTTATTAAAAAAGGATTAACAGGTATATATTCAGAATTAAGCGATAGTAAGTATAATATAGTTCAAGAAAAGTTGAGAGAACTATTTTCTAATGACAATAAAATAAAATTTATAAAATGTTCATACAGAGCAAGAGACATTAAATTAGAGACAGAGGCAGTGAAACAAATTTCACTCTACCACGTTAAAGAAAGCATGCACTCAGGCATACAAGAAACGTTTAGTGGTATGAAGAATAAAATCTATTATCCAAAACTGCTTGAACTAATACAAATTGTAATTAATCAATGTGAAGTTTGTCAGCAGGTTAAATACGATAGAAAACCCTTAAGACCAAAGCTAAATCTTACAGAAACACCTTCAGATCTAAATGAGATCTTACACATAGACACATTCGTTATTCTTAGATGCAGTTTTTTGACGATAATTGACAAATTTTCCAAATTCGGATTTGCTTATTATCTATCAGATAGAAATCATATAACGATAGTAGAAGAACTAGAGAGTCATTTTGCAAAAGCAGGAAAACCCAAAAAGATAGTTGCAGATAATGAATTTAATTCAATTCATGTAAAAGAATTTCTACAAAATGAAAATATTGATATTCATTTTACCAAATCAAATTCACATACCGGAAATTCGGATGTTGAAAGGTTTCATAGCAGCTTGCTAGAAAAGTGTAGAATTTTAAAATTAAATGCTGTAAATGTATCAGTTAAAAGGTTAATGCAACAAGCAATTAGAAATTACAATGAAAGAATTCACTCGACAATTAAAACAAGTCCAGCTATAGTAGAATTTCACAAGGTAGAATTTGATAAGATTAGAAGTAATTTACAAACTGTTAAGAAAAATATAATTGAAAAGGTAAATAAAAAAAGGGAAAATTATAACGAAACAAGATCAACAGGATTTATAAGGAATTATAAAGCAGTTAGACATAAGCATCAGCCTAGATTTAGGAAGAGTAAACTTTCTGATATACATGTAACTAATATAAAACGGCAACCGAAATTTTCAGCTCTTCATGACAATATTCCTATTATTGCTGTTAACACTAGCTGAAGGAAGACTCAATATAGACGAAATAAAGGAACAAAACGGATTCACAGAAATAAAACTAAATGACGCTGACATGATTACGAAAACAGACATAATTG
Source organism: Philhelius pedissequus (assembly GCA_910595825.1). Taxonomy (NCBI): domain Eukaryota; kingdom Metazoa; phylum Arthropoda; class Insecta; order Diptera; family Syrphidae; genus Philhelius; species Philhelius pedissequus. Next base: position 34,361,995 of record OU343164.1, on the reverse strand, counting down.
TACATGTAGTAGACCCGTTCGAAATTATTAACATACTAGACAGTATTGGATTAAATTTAAAAGGATTGGACACAGAACACCAAGAAATGATACAAACGGAACTTAGACATCTTAAAAACAGAGTACAAACTTTACTACAAAAGGACAAACGACATAAAAGAGGGCTGGTTAATATTGTAGGTAGTGCATCCAAATGGTTGTTCGGTACCATGGATGAGGAGGACAGGTTAAATATAGAAAACCATTTTAGGAATATTGAAATCAATAATCACAATGCTATAGGAAATATTAATCAACAGGTTATTATAAATGATCATTTTAATAAAACATTCCAACAGTTAAAAACAGTTTTAAAAAAAGATAGAGCTGTTATTCTAAATCAATTAAATAGTGTATCAAACAGTGTAATGCAAAGAAATTTATTTTATGACCAATATTTCAAATTACAAATTGTAAAAGAAAAAATTGATAATATACAAAGCAATATAGCTTCAGCTAGATATGGACATATAAATCCAAATATGTTAACTGATTTAGAAATTGAAAAATATGAAATTGATTTAAATAAAATGAAACATATTAAAATGGGAGTAATTAAATTTAGAGAAAATTTGTTATTATTTGCCATAAAAATTCCCAAAGATTTTGTAAAAATTCAACTTAAAATAATTTTACCAATTCCAAATATTCTGAAAGAAGAAATTGATAGTCCTAAAGAAATAGTATTTAAGTATAATAATGTCACATACAAATATGAAGAATATAAATATTTAAATGAACTACAAATAAGTAAACACTGTGTATACCAAGAAAATTGTAAACTTGTTAAGAATAATTTAACCGAAATTTTTACTATTGATGATGAAACCATAATTATAAAAAATGCTAATAATATTAACATAACACAAAATTGTGATGAAAGAAATTTAAATTTAACAGGTAATCTGTTAATTCATTTTAATAATTGTGACTTAAGAATTTTAGACCATTATTGGACAAATGTAAAGGAAATTTTTCAAGATCGTTTTTATTACCCAATGAACAAAAGTTTTACAAATTTTAGTAGCAAAATAACTTTAGAAGATATTGTATTTGAAAACGAAAATAACATTAAGAAAATTGAAGAATTACAGTATCATAAGAATATATCTTATGGAATTAACTTTACGTTTATTATTTTATTAATTGTTTTAGTTATTTTCAGTTTTATTTTGCAAAAGAAAATTAAAGTAAAAATAAATAATAAAATTCAGGAGAATTTTAAACTAAAAGGGGGAGAAGTTATGTATAAGACACACTCTACCCCATCAATTTTAGATATCCGGTTAACGGATACCTTTAATTCTATTTCAAATCTTTCGTAATCATTGTTCCCACAAAACATGTTGCAGTTTGCACATTCCTTCACGGAGCAGACAATGTAAAATGAATATACTAGTTAAATTAGGTAAGTCATTTGGCTTACAAAAGACTTAATAATTATTCTATTGAAGGGTATCTTGAAAGATTTCCAAATTGAGTTCATTTTTATAATCGGTCGTGTGAAGACGTGATTTTCTGTTCGGTAAAAAATTAATGTCAAATAAAGTGTTTATTATCTCTAAAGAGAAAATTGTTTTTTTTTAAAAACTTCTCGCGAAGGGAGATAAACATAAATCGCGTAAGTACTGATTTCAAGATTTTTCTTGATATAAGTAGAAATTTCTTGCCTTTGCTACTTTGGACAAGCTGTCATTTCCAAAGTACCTGCTTGATCTCGATGATTTAAACTGCTGTGAGTTTTAATTTATGTCAGCTTGTAAATTCTTGAAAGCGTTTTTAATTTGAGCAAATATTTCAAAAAAATTGGATCTGAAAGTAATTTTGTAATTTTTCATTTTTTTTTTAATTATAATATAATTACAAGAATTTAGAAGCTAAGGTAAATTTACACTCAGAACAGTTACAATCATCGAAATCAAGCAAGCAGTTTGGATATGAGAGACTTGCGTAAGTACTGATTTCAAGATTTTTCTTGATATAAGTAGAAATTTCTTGGATTTGCTACATTGGACAAGCTGTCAATTCCACAGTACTTGCTTGATCTCGATAATTTAAACTGTTGTGAGTTTTAGTTTATGTCGGCTTGTAAATTCTTGAAAGTGTTTTCAATTCGAGCAAAAATTTCAAAAAATTTGGATCTGAAAGTAATTTTGTAATTTTTCATTTTTTTAAACACGAAAAAACTACTTTTAGATAGCAATTTTTCGAAATAATTGTCTAATTATAAAATAATTACAAGAATTTAGAAGCTGAGGTAAATCTACACTCAGAGCAGTTACAATAATACAAATCAAACAAGTAGTTTGGATATGAGAGCTTTGCGTAAGTACTGATTTCAAGATTTTTCGTGATATAGGTAGAAATTTCTTGGACTTGCTACTTTGGACAAGCTGTCATTTCCAAAGTACTTGCTTGATCTCGATAATTTCAATTGTTGTGAGTTTTAATTTATGTCAGCTTGTAAGTTCTTGAAAGCGCTTTTAATTCGAGCAAATATTTCAAAAAATTTGGATCTGAAAGTAATTTTGTAATTTTTGATTTTTTTTTAAAACACGAAAAAACTACTTTCAGATAGCAATTTTTCGAAATAATTGTTTGATTATAAAATGATTACAAGGATGTAGAAGCTGAGGAAAATTTACACCCAGAACAGTTAAAATCATCGAAATCAAGGAAGCAGTTTGGAAATGAGAGCTTTGCGTAAGTACTGATTTTAAGATTATTCTTGATATAGGTAGAAATTTCTTGGATTTGCTACTTTGGACAAGCTGTCATTTCCAAAGATAACAATTTTTCGAAATAATTGTTTGATTATAAAATGGTTACAAAGATTTCGAATCTGAGGTAAATTTACACTCAGAACAGTTACAATCATCGAAATGAAGCAAGTAGTTTGAAAGTGAGAGCCTTGTGTACGTTCTGATTTCAAGATTTTTCGTGATATAAGTAGAAATTTCTTGGATTTGCTTCAATTCAATTCAAAGGTTTCTTTATTTTCACAAATATTCAAGATTTATAATAGTTTACCCACAAAGCAAAGTGCTTATCTGCAGGCGGATATAAACAATAGTTATTATTTTATTTTACATAGTGATTGAATTCATGATGCAATTGAAATTTTATTTTGAGAATAATAAACTTTACATAATCTATTAGGTATTTAGCATTACTTATTTGACTTATAGAACAAAATACAATTCTAACAGATGTTTTTTAATTTCTTTCTTTCGTTTTTTAAAATTTCTTATACTTTTAAGATTCTGTGGTAATTCATTTATTAATTTTGGAACAATGTATCTGAGCTCTCTGTTCCCATATAAGTTGAAAGTTGACGGGATTTCAAGCATTCCAAGTGCTCTTCTTCTAGTATTTAGATTATGTCTTGTTGGCTGTAGGAATCTTTGGTCATCCATATAATGTTGTAACGTAGTCATACGATATATTGCGTTTACATCTAGAACTTTGAAGTGTACATGAGAAGGTTTAATGAGTTTAATCAGACGATGTTGGAGATTCATTATCTTATCGAGATGTGTTTTTGAAGCTTTTCCCCAGGCCAGGATTCCATATCGAATTCGAGATTCCGCGAGCGAATAATAAACTTGCTTAAGTACTTCGAAGTTTGAAAATCTTTTAAGGTAAACTAAGGCAAATAGGGTGCTTTTTAGTTGAAGGCGTAAAGTGTTAATATGTTCACGCCAAAGAAGATGTTCGTCTATGATAACTCCAAGATACTTTATCTTTTTGACGATTTCGATTGGTTGGTTGTTGGCTGACAATGGACAGTGATCGTTTCGGTGACATATGTTGAAAAGTTCTTTCCGTTTAAATGGGTGGCGTATGTGCATAACTTTTGTTTTTGTAGCATTAATAACCAGTTCATGGTCATGGCACCACTTGGATATATTATCAAAATGTTTTTGAAGTATTTCTACTGCTGAGTTCATACTTTTGTGTTTGACTATAATGGCTATATCGTCTGCATATGCATATGCTGTATTGGTTTTAAATAATCGTAGTAGTTCATTAGTATAAAGTATGAACAAAATCGGTCCCAGTTTTGAGCCTTGTGGAACGCCATATACGGTAGGTTTTTCTTCACTCAAAGTTGATGTTACCCTAACCTTAATCGACCTATCAGTAAGATAGCTTTTGAGCCAGTCTGATAAACATCCTCTGATACCAATTTTGTTCAAGCTTTCAAGAAGTTTTTCTGGGCTGAGGGTGTCAAAGGCTTTGCTGAAGTCTATGAACAGGACAAGAACGTGGTGATTACGATTAAGGCCTTCATGAAGTGTATTTGTAAATTCTCCTAACAGCTTTTCCGTACTCTTTCTTTTTTGAAATCCGTATTGGTTTGGGTGCAAGATTTGATGTTTGTTTACAAATAAATTGAGTCGTTTGACAATTACTTCCTCCAAGCATTTTTCTACGGCTGACATGATAGCGATCGGTCTATAGTTTTCGGCTTTGCTTTTTTCCCCTCCTTTGTAAATAGGGCGAATAATTGACGTTTTCATAAGTTTTGGTACACAACCCTGGATTATGCTACGATTTATTATGGCTTGTACAACCGGTGCAAAAATTTCGGCGTTCATTTGGAGATCAATTGGTCTTATGTTATCTGCCCCAGGTCCTTTTTTGGTGTTTATATTGCTCAGAATTTGAAATATCTCTTCTTTGCTGGCCTCTTCAATGAAAATACTGTGCTGTACTTGTAAGCTTTCATGGTACATCGTTTGTGTTTTAATGTTGCACATATGCATAGTGTTCACTACTTGGTTTGCAAATCGATCTGCAAATTCTTCCACAATACTTTTTTTACCATTAATGTCGGTTGAAAAGTTGTTTTGTATAACGTCATCGATTGAAGCTTTTTTTCTTCCCAAAAGCTCATTTATCACGCTCCATGTCTTCCTTGGGTCTTATTGTGCATTTATAAATTTTTGTTTATAAAAGTTGGCTTTTATGATTTGGATGGTTTTGTTTACAAAATTTCGGAAGTTTTTGTATTCGCTACATTGGACATGCTGTCAATTCCAAAGTACTTGCTTGATCTCGATAATTTAAACTGTTGTGAGTTTAAGTTTATTTCGGCTTGTAAATTCTTGAAAGCGTTTTCAATTCGAGCAAAAATTTCAAAAAATTTGGATCTGAAAGTAATTTTGTAATTTTTCATTTTTTTAAAACACGAAAAAACTACTTTTAGATAGCAATTTTTCGAAATAATTGTCTGATTATAAAATAATTACAAGAATTTAGAAGCTGAGGTAAATCTACACTCAGAGCAGTTACAATCATCCAAATCAAACAAGTAGTTTGGATATGAGAGCTTTGCGTAAGTACTGATTTCAAGATTTTTCACGTTTTCAATTCGAGCACATATTTCAAAAATTGCCTCTGAGAGTAATTTTGTAATTTTTCATTTTTTTAGAGCACGAAATAAATACTTTCAGATAGCAATTTTTCTAAATAATTGTTTGATTATAAAATGGTTACAAGGATTTAAAATCTAAGGTAAATTTACACTCAGAACAGATACAATCATCGAAATCAAGCAAGTAGTTTGAAAATGAGAGCCTCGCGTAAGTACTGATTTCAAGATTTTTCTTGATATAAGTAGAAATTTCTTGGATTTGCTACATTGGACAAGCTGTCAATTCCACAGTACTTTCTTGATCTCGATAATTTAAACTGTTGTGAGTTTTAGTTTATGTCGGCTTGTAAATTCTTGAAAGTGTTTTCAATTCGAGCAAAAATTTCAAAAAATTTGGATCTGAAAGTAATTTTGTAATTTTTCATTTTTTTAAACACGAAAAAACTACTTTTAGATAGCAATTTTTCGAAATAATTGTCTAATTATAAAATAATTACAAGAATTTAGAAGCTGAGATAAATCTACACTCAGAGCAGTTACAATAATACAAATCAAACAAGTAGTTTGGATATGAGAGCTTTGCGTAAGTACTGATTTCAAGATTTTTCGTGATATAGGTAGAAATTTCTTGGACTTGCTACTTTGGACAAGCTGTCATTTCCAAAGTACTTGCTTGATCTCGATAATTTAAATTGTTGTGAGTTTTAATTTATGTCAGCTTGTAAGTTCTTGAAAGCGCTTTTAATTCGAGCAAATATTTCAAAAAAATTGGACCTGAAAGTAATTTTGTAATTTTTGATTTTTTTTTTTAAACACGAAAAAACTACTTTCAGATAGCAATTTTTCGAAATAATTGTTTGATTATAAAATGATTACAAGGATGTAGAAGCTGAGGAAAATTACACTCAGAACAGTTAAAATCATCGAAATCAAGGAAGCAGTTTGGAAATGAGAGCTTTGCGTAAGTACTGATTTTAAGATTTTTCTTGATATAGGTAGAAATTTCTTGGATTTGCTACTTTGGACAAGCTGTCATTTCCAAAGATAGCAATTTTTCGAAATAATTGTTTGATTATAAAATGGTTACAAAGATTTCGAATCTGAGGTAAATTTACACTCAGAACAGTTACAATCATCGAAATGAAGCAAGTAGTTTGAAAGTGAGAGCCTTGCGTAAGTTCTGATTTCAAGATTTTTCTTGATATAAGTAGAAATTTCTTGGATTTGCTACTTTGGACAAGCTGTCATTTCCAAAGTACATGCTTGATATCGATGATTTAGACTGTTGTGAGTTTTAATTTGTGTCAGCTTGTTAGCTCTTGAAAGCGTTTTTGATTCGAGCAAATATTTCAAAAAATTTGGATCTGAAAGTAATTTTCTAATTTTTCATTTTTTTAGAACACGAAAGAAATACTTTTAGATACGAGTAGCAATTTTTGGAAATAATTGTTTGATTATAAAATGGTTACAAAGATGCAGAATCCGAGGTAAATTCACACTCAGGACAGTTACTGTTTTGCCGAGCTTAACGCAACTTAGAGGTTAAGTTTTTTATTTTCATTGAAATGTTTGTTAGAATATGAGTCATATTTAAAAACACAACGAGCAACAATTTTACAGTACTCATCCAGTGAGCTGAAAGTTTATTCTTTTGGTTATGTATCTCTCCAAGAGTGTCGGATATGTTTTTGCATAAGCATTAGCGGAAGGCTCTTGGCTTTAAGATGATAAAAATATACATTATAAATCTATTTAGGGTACTATTGTCCCACTCAAATGGGATACCTATAGTTTTTTTATTAGTTAACGTTGATTAGATTTAAATACAAAAATAAAAAAAAATGGCTTTACTGCCTAGTTGATAAAACATAAATAATGCTCACGCTGTGTCTTGGTATAACAAGGGTATTCTTTTCTATACCTCCAATTTTAATTGGATGCCACCCATGGGTTAAAATGAGATAGTCAATACCTTATTCTCAAATCCACTGTGCCACCAAAAAATTCTTTCCTAACTTTCCTATTCTTCTATCTAATGCCGTGCAGGTAATGTTGCGTTTAAAAGACTTTAGGTCTTACAGGTATGTAGTTAAAATTATTACTATTATTCTTATTGCTTAAGAATAATTCAATATTAACCGAAATTAAATAATTCATTTAAATTATTTCATTATATTTTTACTATTCGCTTAGTTTGTCTAATTTACCCTATAATTTAAAGTTTGAATTCCACTCAATTCTATTATTGAATAATTGTTAATTAACTATGCTCAATTGTTTTCTATGCATAATGTATGGACATAAATTCAATCGTATTTTGTATAACAGTTGGGTATGAGCTTCTCTCATGCTCAAGCTCGGTCACTTGGATTACGACCTGCAACAGATAAGTACCTACCTTGGAGAAATTATAAATATATTTATATAATTTTTTTATTTCTGGTGGTATTTTTTTTTTCTTCTGCTACCCTTTCGTAAAGTGCTGGTCCTTCGTCGTTGGGTTATTTTTTTTCGTAAGCATTTTCCGGTTCATATCGAGACGGATCTTATCGGCAACAATCCTAAGGAAATAACAATAAATTGAAAGAATATTGTAATTGAGATCTACGGATATCGCTATTGGGATTAACGGGCATCGCGTTATTCCTTATATAAATGCTAATTTGATTAGGTTAACGGACATCGCGTTATCCCGTGCACACATAATTATGTAAATGCAAATTTGGTTAATTGACTCGTGCTATTCTGTTAATTACATCATACGGTTTTTTTGATATCGGTATTTAAGATCATATGCATTATATTAACACGTGCAAGAATTTAGCTTAAGTGATAGTAATCGAATGTGTGTATATATGTATCATTTATTGGAACTTGGATCTTAATCAAAACTTGAAATAAACTTATAAAAAGTGCATTTTCCAACCAAGAGCGCGAACATTCCCATACATTGTATACAGACTTAATAAGTACATTTTTTGTTCTTAATGAAATCGAATATTATGGCTTCTAAGGCTATTTTATCTAAGTTACGGGCAATTCGTTCAAATTTAACAAGTTCCCTGGCAAAGATAGCCAGTAATACGGAAAATATAGAGCTTTCATCGGT